>JASSUY010020293.1:0-45844 GCA_032466535.1 Forpus xanthops
TCTGCCTTCCAAGACTTGGGTGGTGTGGTCAGAGCATTTGCCAGTGAAGACTGAGGCAAAGAAGTCATTAAGAACCTAAGCCTTCTCCTATCCAGGGTAGCCAGTTCTCCCGACAGCTTCTGGAGGGGACCCATGTTGTCCCTAGTCTGTCTTTTATTTGCAGGGTACCTATAGAATCCCTTCCTGTTATCTTTCACGTCCCTAGCCACGTTTAGTTCTAAGTGGGCCTTAGCTTTCCTAACTTGGTCCCTAGCTTCCTGGACAACATCCCTGTTTTCTTCCCATGCCGCCTGTCCTTGCTTCCACTTGATATGAATGGAATTTCAATTAGGCACAGTTCTGATCTGAGGATACTATTTGAAAAATCCACTGTGTGATTTCTCTAGGAAAGGAAGGAATAATAAACATTATCATCATCATCAGTCCAGTTTAACTTGTGCTGAGAACAACAGCTTGAATTACCATAACAATAAAGATTTGAAATGGGTACCTTGCAAGATGCAGCACAAAATGGTGCTAAGTCTAAAATCAATGGGAAATCCACATGCCTATTCACTTTCCGTAGACTCAAACCAGCCTTCAAAAGAGAAGAAAAAAAAAGACTGTAAAATAAATATTTTTTGCAAGGAAGGTTTTTAAAGCTAAGGTGTATTATTATACTATTAAAATACACCAAAACCAATAATAGGATTGTAACTGATTTAAACATTCTTTGTTATGCTTTCAATACAATGCCTGCTACACATAAGCATGATAGACACGTAAGAGGTTTCCCTGGATACATCTGAATGGCTAAATGCATTCTGAAGGTATGAGACAATAAAAAAAAACCCAACACAGGCATGTTTCAGATAGTGGGTCTCCATATATAGCAAATATCAGTATACATGACAACACTGAAAGAACTGCTTGTCCACCAGTGGGGCAGAGGAACATACAGGAGGGTTTTGGCCTTTTACCTGGTGGAATCTTTTCAGATGGAGAATAAGAATAGCAGGAACTGAAGAAATCAGCAGCTGTTTCCGAGCATTTGTGTAGACACCTTCCATTTTCTTTTCTGTATTTATGAATATCAAAATAATTTGTAAAGTGAAAGCAGTCACACAGAATTTGGTATTTTTTAAACACCTGTCAAAATATTCTATGTTGCAATGATTGTGTGCATGTTATATAAAATGCAAGGGAAAAATTAAGAGTAACAGAAAAATATTTCCTCTTTTTTCTAGTTTCTAGTAAACAGTCTGTCAAATCTGAGCATTATTTTAGCTCTTCTCATGCGAATCAGATCAAAAGTTGAAAACATGTACACAATCCAGGTCAGCTTGCACACTGAGATACCAACATCGTCTGTTACTATAGCACCCAACTTTCCTGTTTTAGAAAGAAAAGAGTAATACTTAGTTGTGACCAGATTTCCCTCTTCCATTTTTAACTGTACCTATGGAACCAAGACATTATTTATATAGCACTTACTCCCAGTCCAGTAATGAACGATTATAAAATACTACACATAGATTATTTTTTTCTGAATTTACTTATGCTTAAATTGTATCTCTTTAAATAGCTATAAATGCACAGCACATGGGCAATTTTTTGTTACTACCTCCCTTTATATTTTATTAACAATTTATCTGAAGAGCTTAATTTTTGATCCTTCTGAATTACTATACACCAAACCAAATCCTCCAGTCCTTTTTATCAGGTTATTTTTCATTATTTTAAAATTGTTTTTCTCACTCAAGGAACCCTCATGGTCTGCTTGGGCTACCCAAACATCAAGGAAACCATTGTCACAAGAAGGTAGTTCTCATCTCCATCCTTACAAATCTTTGGTTTTCCCTCCCCTCTTCATCACAAATGTCTTTTTTCCCCTCTTACATACTTAATTACATTACTTCCCTGAAGATGTAAGTTGCTAGAGCTGAATATTACATACAGCATTTATTTCAAAGCTTCTAGTATTGTAAGAAACAGAAACAGCAGCGAAGATTAATACTGAACAATGCATCTACTCAGTTTATGGTCATCTTTAAATTACTTATCTTGTTTAAAATAAAGAAAAGCTGCAAAATTAGTTTTAAGTTATGTCTGCAGTTATATTCTAATATAAAATTTTGTCTTGTCCACGACAGGATGAAGCTTTAAACTCTTGCAAGTTCTGCTTGGGGAGACATTTCCTATTTAGCCACAAGGGGGAGGCCCATGCTGGAGCAACAACACAGCAGCCAGGGCAAAGGTTTTGAGAGGGAATTTTGTGAAGTGTCCAGGCAAGTACAAGCACTTTACCTGTGGAGTTGGTTTTCTTCTGATACTTCTGTTTCTTTTCTGTGCAGCTCTCACATAAGAGCTTGTTGTTCCCCATTAGGAGCTCCACAGAGGTGAACTGGTAGAGGCAGGACTGAACAGAACATTCCTTTGAGCTAGTTATGTAGCTTTGGGAAAGTGTCTGGAAAGCATTTTGAGGGGTTTGGGACAGAGGGGATTTGTCTACTGAGAACATGGAATTATTTGATAAACCTATTGCTGGATCTCCACGGCTCAATTTTTTATCTTCATGCATAGTATCGCATAAGCTGAGTTTGGATATGGCACTAGAAATCATCCCTTCGTTACTGTCACTTGGTTTGTTGTGGGACATTTTAACATTTATGTGGTTGACATGCAAACCAGACATGTTGCTGGATGGACTGAAAGCTGATTGCTTAGAAGCACTTTCGCTTTCTGAGGCTTCACTGTCTGCATCAAAGCTGCTTTCAGAGCGGCTGGCTTCCTTCTCACTGCCATCCGTCTGACTTCCATTTACAGCAGAGTCAGCAGTTGTGTCTTTGGAATACGGAACACCAGAGCCACCTTCCAGCTCAAGCTTTTTGCTTTTTTCCTGTATTATAACAGGACTTCTTTCTTCTTCATTCGAGGAAGCTTTCCTGGCAAGCCGTCTTTCCTGGTTCAATTGATTCTGTAAATTATGGCATTATTGCTTCAGTAATATAGAGGAAAACAGATCTGTGATCTAACATAGCTTTTGAAATGTGAGCAATTCAAAGCAAATTCAACCTATTACTTTATATTCTCCATCTCTCACATGTTTAAGCTAGTTGATTTCCTTAAGATCTTTTTAAACCAATTTAGGATTAGAAACCTACACCCCAGCCAGCTAAAAGCATTGCACTTACTGCGAGATCAATACTTCCCCCCGCTAATTACATTCACTTTGACAGCTGTGATGGCACATTTGAAGTGATTTGAAGCTTAATCTAACTTAAGCTTCTAAAAGGTTCTTAAGTCTAAGCTAGTCCCCTAACCTCCCTTCAGAGGCCTTAGCTGATGGACAGCTCCAGAAGAAAATCCAACTTACCTTGTAGGCATTTGTCTTAGAATTAAATAAAGCATCCCTGGCAGTATGTTTGCTTATTTTATTTTATCAAGATTGCAAGAAGGGAAAAAACCCAAAGCACTACTTTTGCTGTCACAGAAAACTAGTACTATAGATTAAAGAAGCCCAATGCTGCTATAATTAGGTGATTTATAATCATTCATGGTTCTTTTTCTTCCATTTGGCTGCTTTCCAAAAGAAAGAAGCTAAATAAATTAGCAGCATTTTTTTCCTTTGCCTTATAAATAGCAAAGAGGGAGAGGAACTTGCTCCTCATTTCAGGAGGAAAGCCTAAAACAAGGAGGGTTCAGGTATTCTGTTAGTTTACAAAACCCCCAACAGGACACAAGCAGTTTCACAAGCAAACTTACAAAACTGATGAACTGAAGTCACAGAACATGAGCAAATACTGACTGAATTCAACAGCTGTTTGTTTTGGATTGTAAGTTTAGTGCAAAACAGATCTACTACACTGAAAATAATAGTAATAAAAAGGTAAAATAATGATAAATACATATGTGAAAAGAAAGAGCAGAGAGTCACAATGCCTCACCAATTAGACAGACATACATCATAGGTCAGTTTATCTGTTCTTACTGAAAGCAGAATTGTTGCTTCTTCTGTATTAGTCCGTCTAGTTTATTGAACGATACCATATTTTGTTATTTTTTTTAAACATTTCAGTAATTGTGTTTGCATTTATAAGTATTAACACTATTATTCACACTATTTTTCTTGGATTCTTTGGATTTTTGGATTGGATTTTTCCATGTCTCTTCTACTATAGATTCTAACTGGCCATACAACCCAATATGGACAATAAGGTTTATTAAAAAAAAAGTGTTAATAATAAAACCCTTGTCACATTTCATTAACAATAATATGTGTGCACAATAGTTATTATGTATTCCTCTTGATCTGCAAACACTTGTACGTACAAATCGTCAGTTCTGTTAGGCTAGTGTATCTGCAGAATCCTTTTGCTATCATCAGAAAAGACTTTATTGGGGGGCTTCACTGGAGATGGGCTGAAGCAAGCACCCAACCCTCAGGCTGCTGAAGGCCAAGTCGACCATAGAAGCCATGCTCTCAGTCTCCCAAGAATGTCTGCTGGCTGTACTATTTTTGTTCTGCCCACTGCCAACTAATCCCTCAGATGGCACTAACACAGACTTCTCTCTTAGCAGGCATAGAGTTCTTGTGATTGCAACCAGAAACTAACTACAGGGACGCCACAAGAAAAGCAGTCAGTGAAAAAAAAAGCATGATTTGAAACCAACTTGCAGATACTTCTTTTTTCTTACAAATGAAAACCTTTAACTAAAAAATAAATGGTTCCCAATGACTGACATTTCTCACACTTTTAAGAATGAGCTGAATATTTTAAAACAAGTCTATGACAGCTGTACATATACAAAAAGCCCCCACTGATAGGTATCAAAGTTCCCACCCCTGAGCCATAGGAACTTCAGAATAAACTCAAGATTTAATGTATTTAAGTTCTTACCTTATCTTTTGTTAAAGCATGTTTCTTGACAATTTTGGTTTGATTATTCAGTGTAGTGACAGAAGAACAGTTATACTGACCAAGATCTGCCTCTTGTACACTTTTACCTTTACCTGTTCTTCCCAAAGGCACAGGTTTTGCAACCTAAGAAATTAGACAGGAAATTAGGGAAGGAAACATGCGAATCTTGTATTCCTTTGCAACCTACAGAAAAAATAAATGTAGGTGTGTTTTTTTCCTTTACTGCAGAAAACAGTAACCAACATAAATCCAACTAACTGGCCCCTGAACTGTGGTACAAGACTACTTTCTCATTTTATTTATTATAAACTCATTGTCAACATCTTTGAAGGATTAACTGAGAGCCACAAAAACAGGAATGATACAAAATTCCTGTACAGAACACATGCCAAACAATCTGTTTTAGCATTGTATAAGCACATATGTATAAATTATGAATTCATCAAAGAGGACATAACTCCCCATCAGATAGTCTCTGGAGCAGTCTACCACCTTATGACGTGTGAAGGAACTGCCGCATGTCCCCCATCACAATAATGGCAGCAGCATATCTAGATTATAACGGAAAGAGACAACCATAAAGTAATGCATGTCCTCAAGTAAGTGCAGCAATTCCTGAAAAAGCCCCAAAACATAGAATAATAGTTTGTGTTGGAAGGGACCTTAAAGCTCATCTAGTTCCAACCCCTCAGCCACAGGCAAGGACACCTTCCACTAGACCAGGTTGCCCAAAGCCCTGTCCAACTTGGTCTTGAACACTGCCAAGGATGGAGCATTCACAACTTCTCTGGGCAACCTGTGCCAGTGTCTCATTTCTAATGTGAGGAATTGCCTATGAAGTACTCGTCTGCTTCTAAAATTAATTTCTTGCACATAAAACGTACAGCTAAAGCATTATACTTGAACTATCATATGTAATTAATGTATTTTAGAAGCAAGCAAGTCTCTCTCTCAAATCAAACCCACGAAAATCCCGTGTTACACATGTCAGCCAGAAAGCACAGGTGCCCACATACTCAAAATGCTCTTAAAGCTTTAACTCCCACAGACATCTGCACTCAATGCAGCAATAAAGACAAAGAATTTCTTATAAGCAAAACTGGTGTTTAGAGTACATTTTATACAGGATTGAATATTACATTACTCTTCCTTAAATATACACGAAGAACCACTCCCAACCCACCCCTCCTGCTCTCAAATGAAAACCCCAAGTCTCAGAAAACCAGGTGTGTGTGTATACACATATACACATATATATACAGATGCCTTCAAAAGAACGTAGTTCCTCTACAGCTAATGGAGGCATTAAAAACGAGGATATATTCAAAGCCTATCCATTTTTACACTGTCTCATCCCATAGGTACACTTCTACTCATGTTTTCTAGATGCAAAACCATATGCTAGAATCTAACTTTCTGAACCATCAAAAAAGAAAAAGTTTACAATCATTCTATTCATATAAGTACATAGTAAAACTACCACCAAATTAAGCTCATCTCGGACCTACATATAATGTAAATCACTATGGTCATTTGTTGCAAAGTTGGACTAATTTAAAAATATATGCACTTAGACACTGTATGTTTATATATCTATTCAAAATCATGAACAGACATGACAGTAAAAGCATACATTTTAAGGCTTGAAATCAAAACTGTATATATATACATAAATATCTTCATAAAGGTATGTAAACACAATCCACTGAAGCAATAGTTACTTATTCTGTTTCTTACCCTCTCCTCTATTATAGGTAGTGAAAGATCAATGAAAGGTTCTTTTACTGTTGAAATCTTGAAGAAAAAGAGAAAATGCATATTAAATGCAAAGAACATTATATGTGTTTAGCACATAGCTCCCTTTTTAAAATCAATTATTAAAAAAAAAGCTAAACAGTTACAAGATGTATCAAACTACAATGAAGAACTTCCCACAAACTATTTATTTATTTATTTTAAATTAGCTCTGATTTTCTCTCTAAGACTGCATAAAATTACAGCATACAGCCAAAAAGGGGCAAGGCCATTCATCTGGGCATGAACTGTACCTAGAAGCAGAGTGGTGCTCAGTTTCTCTGAGCTCCAGGCAGATTTTCAAGTCATGTGGGCCTTCTAGATGGTACAATTCTGCTGAAAGCTAACTTTTAGAG
Organism: Forpus xanthops; assembly: GCA_032466535.1. Lineage (NCBI taxonomy): Eukaryota > Metazoa > Chordata > Aves > Psittaciformes > Psittacidae > Forpus > Forpus xanthops. The sequence goes on from JASSUY010020293.1 coordinate 7,052, forward strand.
CTTCCTGATCCTGGATGCCTCTGCACAGGCATTTGACCTCATACACTGTTAAACAGCAAGGACTGGTTAATGACAGTTAATGACAGGTTCCAGCCTGATCCTCTCAGAAAAGATTAAGTCCTGGCTTACTGGTTACAGCCAAAAGATTTATTTATTTTTTTCATACTATAACATACTCTAGTAATTGTTAAAATAAATCCAATTAGTGGGGGGAAAGGGAATTAAAAAAAAACCACCCAAACAAAACCTCTTCTTTCTTTTCTGTACTAAAGTTTTGTCATGGCTTATAGAAGCCATATGCAGTCTAAGCTGAAACTGGAAATAACCTGGCAAAGCATACCTAAGGAGATTTTCTCTCAGCACTTTCCATCTGCCTTTATGACTAGAACATCCCATCCAAGCCTGTTCCTTAAGCTCTCCCCCTTGTCATTCTCAAATTCCTTCCAGAACTGACTTATTTTATCTCTGTAAAGACTCTGAAAAACAAGGCCTTAAAACCAAAAAAAGTAAGTTTCATGTAGATGTAAGTTACTGAATACAATCATGCCCTCAATTACTGTCATTGTTGCCCTTATCTTGTATTTGTGACTCTGTCTTCCACCTGTGACATTTGATACAGACTTTAGGCTTATTTTCGCTTGTGTGAGACTTCAGCATGGTTTAGTTCCAGTAAAGCAATAAATGAGTTCAAAACTACTGTAGCTATGATGGCTGACTGCCTGATGAGAGATGTTCAAACAGGAGTTCCTCTAAAGAACAAGTTTACATGAACAAACATTAGTCAAAAATACCTTTGCCAATGCAGGCAAAGGAAAGCGAATGCTAAACTCTTCCTCAGAGGGTTACAGCTAGCAAATTCCCGAGTCCTATGCAGGCAGAATATGAGAATCCAACAAAAATAAATGAGACATGCAAAATACATACAACCTCTATTTTTTACACTGTCAAAGTTCTTCATTGATACTAGTAGCACAGTGAGGTGTAATCTGCACATCACACACAGGGAAGTTTACCTGGCACTGAAGGACTGTGCTTAGTTATTCAGACAGATTGATTTGTTTAATCTCTATAATATGAAATATAACGTTTTAAACCAAACACAAATGTAACATTCAATTAGAAAAGTCATGCAAATAAGATTTTTCTCTTCCAAAATTAAAGAAAATTATGAGGATCATGGAAAGCATTTATGATGAAATGTCAGTAATATTAATTATGAAAGGAATATGCTGTTCGTTAGGTTATTATGTTAATTATCAAAAATACTTCAAGAAAATAAAAGGTAATTTTAGCATTTCCCCACTCAGACTAATTCAAAGTAATTCCCAATTTTCAGATACATCCCAGAATACCAGGCAGGAGGATTTATGTTTTAAGATAGGTATGTGTTTTAAAAATGTCAAATAAAATCATGGTGTAACACAGATGATTATAGAATTTGGAACCTCCAGCCTTAAGTTAGATGTAAAATCAAGCCCAGTACTTGGATCCTTTTTGAATTCAAAGGACCCCTCTTCTTAGGTTTGGGAGGATAATGCTTTAAAGAAGGAATAAATCATTTTAAATGAGAAACTTTCAATAAAGTCTTGTTTTTACAAACAAACAAACAAGTATAAAATTGGCAGTACAATTTTATACTTTCAAGACAACGTAATCAAACCAGTATGTGATCTATTCCACATCAAACCAAATTCCAGAATACCTACATTTTCACATTCCTCACACATGACAGTGCTAGTCAATTCACCAACAAAGATCCTATCTATGAAGTTCATCTTCACACCCTCTCTTCCATATGCTGAAAAAACATTGCCTTTTTTAAATGTGAAAAATAACAGATCCAATGTACTATAAGTACAACAAAATTCTTTCCAAGATATATTATGAAAGCACAATTTTTAAACAAACTCAAAATGTTTTGCATACAATACAATAAATAATACATCATATACTGTATTATCTCAACATTTAAAACTTTTACTGAGATGGCTCCCTTTTATCTTTCCCTTCCCCACCTACTGTAACACAATTAATACTACTGTATCACTCAAGAAGAAGCCTTTAAAATGAAATTTCAATTTTCTTCTTAATGTGTTACTTTGATAAAGATAGTATGGGAAGGGTGACTTTCAAAATTGCTTAATCATTATTAAGACATTAATTTAAAAAAAAAATCCCCAAATTAGAACTTTTGCATAAATACAAAAAATTAACTGAAAAACTAATTTTAAGAGAACACGCCTGCTTTTGAAACAGCTTCTTATCTTGGCTTTGTAATCAGATTTAGTGTCCCTGTGTCTTTGACAACAGTTTCTGTCAGTGTTATTTATATCAGTGGCCTCTCTGAGTGATACAGAAATTGTGGCTCTGTAACAAAACCGAAGATGTGGCAGGCTGTTTTAGAAAACAAAATCAAATTCTATCTGTCATTAAAAGAGGCATTATTAATACAGTGAAAGCCTTTATACTGGACACAAAGATGTAAATCAGCCCATACAAAGCTGTATACTTTAGATACACACTGGGTGGCACTAGAATAATACATAATAAAAGTCTTCTCACTACAGTACTTCAGGACTGCTGTTTGCAGTAGTCAGTTTTGAAGAAAATGGCATTTAGAAACTTGTGTATTTTTAGAAGTTTTCAGTAAAGAGTTGCATACCTTTGACTTTTCTTCTGGTTTCTTCATCTGCTGTTTTAGTAGTTGGATTATTAAATGCTTTTAAGATACCAGTTTGTATACGCTATAATTAAAAGAAGAAAAAAACAAAACGTTTAGCAAGTGTCGTAAGTTTAAACATTCTAAAAACTACTACTAGGTTTTATCTTGTCTTATTTCCATACAATAATTGGAGTGCAGTATTTTTAAACTACTGTTGTTATTCACTAACTGTCCAAACTACATAAGCTTAACTTTAGTTAGTAAAGATCCAAAAATTTCCTCCTCTTAAAAAGGGAGCCATTGTAAAGCACTCAGTAGGTTATCAAGAAACTATAGGTTTTTCAGTGAATAAATGCTATCCATTTCTTCCTCTGTAAGGGAAAAAAATAAACTGCAGAATGGACTATTACTGATGGACTAGGACACAGACTACTTGAAGGTACGTATCTTTCAACAGCTAGACTTCAAGGACTCTGTTTGGACAGTACTTTTATTACTTTTGTTTACTTTGTAACACTGCACATTTGACAGTTATGTTAGAAAACCTTAGGACAGACAGGAAACTTTATGAATCCACACAGATGTCATCAGCATTTGTTCAAAACATCCTTAACCCTACATTTTTGAAAGAAGAATCAGAAAGAAGCAAATTCATACAGGTAGCTCAAGACGGGGTGCTTCCTTCCCCATTGCTCAGTTGCTCTGGGACAAGGAGATGCTGTGCTCCTAACAGGCGTACCCTACCAGTAGTACAAAAGGCAGCTCAGCCCAACCCCCAATGTGCTGTGGAAAGGAAAGCAGGAGGAGGAACTGAGTTCCCTGACAGGAAACTGTACATGCATGACCAGTACTTCTCTTTTTCCTGCTAGAAGTACTGGCTCTCTAATCCACAAACTAGTAACGTGTACAAGTCTCTCATGCTGGTGTGCAAATTATAATTAAATGTGTCACCGAAGTCACACTTGGAGCAAAGTACCATCTAGAGACAAATGGTGATACCAAATGTTCTGCAAGTAACTCAAACGCTACGTCCTAACAGGAAAAGAATAATATATAGCTCTTGTTTGCAGGCAGCAAAGTACACTTTCAAGCCATGTATCACAACAGCATTAGGATGACAGGCAGCATTGGAGGTTTGGTTTCCAGTTCAGGCACCCATCAGACCAAGTCAAACTTCAACCTTATGAGTATGTGACCTGGCTTGTGAATTAACTCCCGCTGCCCCAAGCTCAGCTTTGTTCATCTTAAAGCCAACAATATACTAAAAGAACTAATCAATAGGTAATTCATGAAGTTGAGCACCATAAATGGGTTTAGGGCCATAAGCAACCCTTTTGTTGGGATTAGCGCGTTGAACCATTTATTTAGGTCAAAGAAAGACACAGTCTTTGAATGGGCAGGGTGCTGCGGACAATGGCAGCAGACATTAATCAATTAGCAGCAGGGTTCAGCCACTTCAGGCCCCGGTGTGAAACCATCTCCAGCCCACATTGCTGGAAACAGCAGACACTATGTCATCTTTATTGTGGTATCGACAAGCTTTTATCTTAAAAGTCCACTGGTGTACATATGCACTTGCTAACTTTTTTTAATGGAGACAGAAAAATGTTCAAAGCTGGTGTCAGATTCAAGATACAAAACCAGAGGAGAGGCAAAAGTGTAACATGACTTTTTGTTAGTTCCTATTACTAGTGCCGTGTTATGCATATATTTATTTCTCATCAAAACTCTTAGGGTTTAAAAACAATGAATCCTTTAAGGATAGGGAAGCAGGGACAGCTGTACAGGTTCAGCTCTCTCTCAGGTGAACAGCAAAGCAGCCGGCTGTCCTTTCAGTGGGGACATTCCTTCTTCTGAGAAGTCTAAAAGTGGTGTGGAGGAGAAAGGTTAGTAGCTGTAACCCCTGCTATAGGGCTCTGGTGGCAGACACACTGCTGCAGGCTGTCTCCTGCCAGAGCCTGCATGGTGGGGAGGCCACAGGGCAGATGCCAGGCTCCTGTGGCTAGCAGAGCTGCTCCTGTGTCTAGCCAGCATGGGCCTCATGTTTGCTGTTTGTCACACTATCTACAGGCCTGAAACACGGGATAATTACAATTAATAGAGTGCTTTTACTTGTGCTGTCCACAGCAGAGCAGCCCAAGGTGATAAAGACTGTTTGCAGTGATGCACCATTAGGGCAGCAGAGGGGTGTAATTGCAGGGACCAACCTTTCCCTGCCTAGTGATGGGGTGGCAGAAATACTGCCCCAAATGTCACTTCAAATTCTCATTGGCTTCTGTGGCTCCTTTGTAGCAGCTCTGCAGTTGTCACTGCTCTCTAATAATAAAAGATTCAAACACAAATGCAGGTTATCATAATGATGGCACATTCACTTGTGAAACTGACGAGGAGAAATCACAACTGCCTACTGGAGAAACTTAGTCATTGTAATAATTCTGCTTTCAGTGAATCCTCATTTGTGAAGCAAATACATTTTCAATCTTTTATTACATGAAAATCACAAAGAAAAAAATGAAGATTTCCTCTACTGCAAAAACATGACAGCCACTTTCTACCTGAAGTCATCTGCTTCTGTTGTGTGCCCTGTTCAACATAATAGTCTTGTAAATGTGACAATGTCGAAGTTTAGCTGTTTCTCCCAGTAGTTCAGTTCTGTTTATGATCAAGTATACTGTTGACAAGATCAAGGTATATTAGTATTCTGTAAGGATGGCGATTTGTTCAGCTCTAGTGCCAGGAACTGGGCTCAGACACAGCTTTATATCTTATCTGCAAGATAATTCAGCTCCTGAGTCCTAGTCCTGATCCTGATCATGACATTCAGTGCATTACTAAGTGGAGGGAAGAGGAAGTACACTGGTTAATGCAAGATTTAAGGCCCTCCTTTTGAGACTTGGCAAAGAATATTTACCAAAATGTCATCTGAAAAGGAGGGTCCAAGAGTAAGGCAGCTGAAACGTGATATGGTCAAAATAGTTCAAGCAAGCAAACACACTTTCTTGCATTCAGCAGTGCAGGAGGCAGAAATAATGAAGTAAGTTTTCATATAATTAACTGCTTATATACTGAGCATACTTAAAAGCATATTTTAAGTAATGAAAGCAGCACTTTATTTATCAAACAAGTAGTTCTTCACACTTCCAAGAGGATAGCTCCAAAGTCTTTTTTGATCCATTCTTTTTAAACACAGACAATTAAGGTTCCTAATGTAATCATGATCTACTTACCATACTCTTTCTAATTCTGACTGAAACTTTAATACCTATCAACATCTTTCAAATAAAATCATTATTTTTCTCAAAATAACAAAACCAGCCACTCTTACTTCATTAAGTACATCTCTACAACATTGGAAACCTATGAAGAACATTGAAGCAATGACTGGTAGTTCACTGTACATTCAAGTAAGTTCTTCAAAAACACAACGACGTTACCTTTGTTTCTTCAATCCTCATTGCATCCAACAGATAGTGCAGAAGCTCCTGGCTGTCCTGCTGCTGGAACCCCTTAAATCGAGGAGCCCTATGAAAGAAGCAGTGAAGAATTTACATTGACCTTGGGAGGTTCTTAATGAGACAATGTCTACATCAGACTCTTTTGGAGGCCAGGGGTACAAATAGGTAAAATCCTTGCTGGAACTCATGGGGCTTTTGGAATTTCCTGCTGTGGCAGCAATTACACCAACAAGACTGCACTTCAATCTGAGTAACATTTTGACCCTGTTGAGTATAGCTTGACTAAAATGCACCTTTGCCAGTAGAATTTCATCCATGCTTGCAGAACCTTCCTGACAGTCTACATCAGCAGTCAGTCATCATTGCTGTTCAAAAACTATAGATTCCTTTTTTTACCACTCATTGCAGCATAGATTACACAGAAATTACAAAATACACTTATAATTACACGGATAGATCCTTAAGGTGTTATCTTTACTAAGATAACCATGGCTAGAAAGCTCCTCCATCTCCAGCTTCTTGCAACTCCAAGTGAGGAATTTTATCAAACTGGCAGAGCAGCCAGAGAAACCAACCACCAACTCAGTTCCGCAATCTTATTAAACACATATTGAGCCACTTTTCACTTCCAGCCTCAGACTGCATTCTCTGGATGACCAGTACATCCAGCTGTAAATACGTGTCACTATTTCCTCTGGGAAAGTGATCTTACTTGCCCACCAGATACCCTCTTCAGCTGCTGTAGGTTTCCTGAAAGTGAGGTTTCTCTCCCACTCACACACTAAAACTGCTTAGGTTTGCCTTGGAAGCTTGCGCTCATGGATAGGAGATACTAATGGCAATCAGAGAATGCATCAAATGTGCAATGTACCTACGACAGTAAAACTTCAAGCTGGGCAAGATGCCAAAATGCAAAGTTGGGCAGAGTGGCTCTGAGCTACAGGCAGACGAGTGATACAAGGGTCTCAGTTTTGAACTGCTTGCTGAAGGCAGTGTGGGATGTAACTGGAGAAGGATCTAAGGTGATGAGGCACCTAAGGTCAGTGCCTAAAATTAAGTGGAATCAATCTGGACCTGCATATGCAAAACAATGTCTTCACATTTACAAACACAACACTCTCACATTTGTACCTTTTATCTACTTTTTGACATAAAGTTGACAGTATCCCTAAGTTTACATGACTCAGTGATGCTGCTCTACATATGAGGCTTACTATAAAAAACCGCAGTTGGCAGAGCGGTTGATTTTTTTAAGCATTCTCTTTAAAGTCAGTTCTTTTTTTTCGCATGTGCTGATCAACGTAAAAAAATATTTTCAAATTAATAAAAAAAAATTAAACTTGAGGGACTGCTCTTAAAAATGAAGCATTTTAGGGCTTTTATGAAAAATTTATTTTTTTCTTCTATGAAAATCAAATGTTTTATTTCCAATTCATTTGATTGTAAAACCCCAAGTACATTTTGAAAACCACTGAACCTCTATTTTGGATCCAATAAAACACTTAATATACATTTTAAAAAAGATAAATAATATATGTACCTGCACGCAGTTTCACTTTTCAATTTGCTAAAACAGTTTTCTCATTGATTGTTTCACTGAGTGGCCAGGAATCTGAAAAAAAATCTCTTTTTTCTCTTTTTAACCTGAGTGCCAATATCAGTTCACTTCTGAGAAACCCAGTTAGTTAGCCACAGTGTTATCATCAGTTTTATTTATGAGAAATGTCTTGTTTTCCTGAGACAGTGAGAATCAGTGAGTATATTCAGCTGTCTCCTCCAATATATGCACATTAATAGCTCCAGTGTACAGTGAGAAAACAAAATGTTGCATTTACACAGCCTGGATCCCGGTACTAATAGAGACTTCTTTTGTTTGTTTGTTTGTTTTACCACAGAAGCAGGCCAAGAGATATTACAGTAAAAAGGAAATAATAATAGTAACTACTGGACAAAGAAGTAAGCAAAAAGTGCACCAGTGTTACAGGAGTTTTTTCTCATTGTAGGCACACCTCACAGAGCTACATCTTCAATGCAAATAGGAAAGAAGCCCCACACGTACCTTTCACTACTGTTTATGGTTTGCAGTGTAATCTCCCACTGATGAACATACAGTAATCATTTCAGATGAAAACTGATTTAATAAATGATAGTTCAAGGGAAAATAGTTTGCCTGTACATTTCATACAGTTTATTTTGTTTAAATGAAAGGGGGGGCAGGGAGGGGAAGAACTCAGCTATGGCAGTTTTTCATTTCTCTAAGTCTTCCATTTTACTAACACACAGCACATCTACAAGGACAAGATTATTTAAGCTTCTCTGTACTTGTACTAAATCCTCTTCCAGCCTTACACCGATCTAAATGCTTGAATTTTAGTGGCAATAAGGATGGTGGGAATGTAACAGCTATCACTTAAAAAGTCAAGTGGCTGGGAAAGTGACTTGTGAAGATGCTATGTAAGGTTTGAGTCATTTAATTGGACAAATGATGTAATTGTTAACATTGCTTAATGTAATCAGTCACTCATGTGCATAGCATGCTATGTAATGTATATAATTCTAAATATCTCATGTTCTGTATAAAACCATTTGAGATTACTGCACTTGTTTTCTGGGGAAACAACAAATGAAAACAAAAAACCTACAATAAAGAAAGAAGAGGGAGGGAATTTCACACCACACAATGCATTTACAAGAAATTTCCTACACTTTACAAACCAGTATTAGGGAAGGAAAAAAAAGAAAGAATTAATCCATGCTGATACACAGAAATCTGACAACTAAAAGATGTGCACTCCCGTCTCCTTGAAAATATGCTTCAAGCAAGATCCTTGGCAAAAGTGAGGGACTTGAAGATGGTTGGTTGAGTTGACCGCTCACAGATGTGCTGACATATGGAAGCCAGTGCCAATGCAATACAACCTGTTGTACAGTGTCAGCAGGATAATGACAGAACAGGTTGAACTCCTGCTAATGGCCATAAGTGGTGAAGGACAACTGTGACATCTACATGCATGCTACTTATCTAGCCTCTCCTTACTCAGCTGGAGAGCAGTTACAGCTGCTTGATTGTCAGTTAAAGAAATATTACTCATGATCACCTACTTCCTAGAATGTTTTAATAACAAAAAACTATGTAATAACATAATTTTTTGAAGGAGAAAAAAATAAAAAAAAAAATAGTCCTCTAAGCAATAATATTATTTTTAATTCTTACCTTACATTCATTTGAGGGAAATTAAGCTATGCTTCAAAAGCAAAACCGGGATACAATTACAGTCATTCAGTCATACTGCACAGGACTCCCATACCTTTACTGTCTCTAATAAAAATCCTTTCAAAAATCATCCTTTCAATAACTACTGTCTTTGATAAGAAGATAGCATAATACCTTGGAAAACCTTAGAAACAATAAGTGCTTGGAAGAGAAAACAACATACTGGTTGATTTTCTCCAGTAGTGCAAAATACTGCAATACACTATAGAGAAGCAAAGAAAATGTTTCTTTAACATTAGCCTGAAGGAATAAATTTTGCTAATCTGCAGATGAAGACATCAATCTCTCAAGACTGAGCAGTTACCAATGAAAGTTACAAAAAAAAAAAAAAAAAGATGCAAAGGACCAGTTTATAAAAGTTACCACAATTCACAACTTATCTTTCCCAGTTACAATATCAAACACCTATTGACCAACATTACAAAATAGCTAGAAGAGAATGAAAAGTTTTGTGCTTCCTAAAGCAATGATTCTCATTAGTGATTCCCAAGTTATATGCAGCACTGTGACAGAAAAGGGATTAAAACCTCACATCATGATTAATCTCAAACCTGCCCCACAGACATAAAAGCTTGGCTACCATGAGGCACTTGGTAAGAAAAAGCCCAACCAAACATGGGCTTGCCCCCACATGTAGTGAACGAGTAACACCAGACACGCCTGACATATCTTGATGGCATGGACAGACAGCACTTAGCTCTCCTTTGGATGTGCTGGCTGAGTTCTTCCAATCTTTGTCTCACCTTCCCCTCAAAAAAAAGAAAACAAGGCAGTATCTCTTTCTTGCAGTGCATCAGATCTCTGGTACCTGTGCAAAAAGCACTTGTTACACATAGCTCTGAATGGATATAATAGCTGATGTGATGCTACAACAGAAACATTTCCCACGTAACAATCAGAGGGAAAATACAACTCTTCCCTACCAAGTAATGAAAATACCTGTCTGGGAATTTTTTTTTTTCCTACCAGCTGTTAGACAAGTGAAGGCCTTTATTCATGAGGCCTTGCATCCCTATAAAAAATGTTTTATCTTTATATGTATGTCTAATTCTTCTTTAAGTCTTGCTAAGATTTTTCAGCAGAGCTCTGTGATAGCAAGTTCCACAGGTTAGCTTTATAAAGTGTCTAAAAGAATCCCTTTTCCCCTGGATCTAAATCTATGGCCTTTCAGTTTCGCAGACAGCTCCTTGAACTCTTAAGAGGGCAGTTAAATAAGCACAGATAATTCATCTTCTATAATTTATTGTCTTCTCTTGCTGTCATGCCTCTTTTTCATGTCCTCTCCAGCCTGAACTCCCATCACTGAAGTCCCTCTTTACATGAAGGCTTCCTTTTTTTGTTAACTCTCCCTAAAGCTCCGAACTGGCTTTAACTTGTAATGCTCTATTCCAGTTAACATGAATATTGCTAGTGAGAATACATCCCAAATATACCTCATGAAAGTACTGGTTTTCTCCTTCAGTGTACCTACAAGCATGGCTTACACAGCTCACCAATACCACACGCATTGCAAATACTTGTGTTGTCCAAAATGCTGCACAGGTCTTCCTCTGGAGTAGAAGTGAACACAAAACTCAGGAACAAGTGCAGATGATTCCTGCCAATGCACGCTACTTACATATGCCATTCATCTGCTTTGCACTCATAAACATCCAGCTTTGTTAACTTGTACCTAAATTAAGGGAACTCTGACAAAGCCAACTGAAATAAAGTTCTCAGCTGCACAGAGAAGATTCAATCTCCTCTGTCAGTGAGGTCCTAAACATGACACAGCACTGTCAGCAAGGCATGTGGAGGCACAACTGGCCAAGGAAGTATAAGCTGCGTTCTACTGCTATTACCATTAGATGATAAAAGTCAAAAGAATAAAATAAGCAATTTGGAAATCCTTTCTAAAAAGATGTTCTTCTCTCTACCAATATTTTAAAAGGAAAGGCTCAAAAAGACTCCTAATTAATATGAAAAATACTGTTTACTTAACCCCTTAAATCTTGTACAACATTACCTCAGTTTCCCTTGGCATTTCCTCTCAGAGGGGATAAATGCTCCAAGCATTGTTTAGGTTTCCCTCCAAAACTAATTAATAGTGTTAACTGGCATGACCTCTTTCTGTCAGTCCCATCTCTGTCTCAAGTTCTTCTTTCTGCACCTGAGAAGGAAGGATGAATGCTCCTTGGGGAGGAAAGACTTATGACTAGTAAAATCTTTGTCAAGAAAGTAGTTTTTCCTGCATGCTAATGTAGCAATATAATACCCCTATAAATAATTACTTGGTCAAGGTTCAAAGCAGCTAAATTCTCTAAGTACTTTCTGGACTCATCCCTTATATGTTTACATTTACTTGCTATACAAATCTAAGCTTCCACCAATAAAATTATTCCATCATAACAAATAACAAAATTCATGTCCTCTTAATACATCAGTGTTGCATCAGTCACAAAGTCTCCAGATAAGTCAGAAGTCTGCAGTCCTGATATTCAGCATAGTGGAAAACTAACAGAAGGGCCCTGTAGCTATGCTCACAATCTGTCCTCACAAAACATCTGACAGCTGCAACACTAACAAAATTAACAGTGGATGAATTAGTACCAGACGCTAAACAGTTGCTACAGAAAGACTCATCCATTTCTTTTCGTCTTCTCCCCTTCTTCAACCTGGTTACCCCACCATTTGATAAAATTAACACTCGGTATCATTTTTTTCTTTTGTTATTTAATAAAAAAAGGCACCACAAATACCCTTTCATAGACAAGACAATGAACTTTGCTCTGTGATCTCCACAGACTCTTAAAGAAGTGGTTTGCAGTTGAAAGGACAACGTCACAGTTCTCTTACTGCTTTTGAGCAGCAAATACACATCCACTTCCGGAGTTGCTCACTTGCAGGTTTTCGGATCCCACCCAGTGCCATGGCAGAGCTGCACCTGAGTAAGGCAGCACCTGCTCCCTTTCTCTACAGGCTCTCCACCCACACCTAATCACCATTCTACATGCCTTTGACACTCCTTTTTAACATTCCCTTCCTTTCCTGCCTCCTTCGGTCTTCTTTCACTTAGCACTTTCCAATTTTTGAGTGAGGATACCCAGTTCAAATGTGAGCATTCAAACTCTCACTAAAATACCTGAAGCGGGTGCAGACCTGAAGTCCTACAATGACATCATAAAGAGCAACTCCAGATACTAAATTCAGAAGCGTTATTCCAGCACTGAGCTGGAAATTAGGGTGAATGTCAGGTGTTCAGTTATACAGCTACCTTTACTGTACCTTGCACCAATTGATCCAACATGAAAACATGTCACCATTCAGCTAGATTAAAAACAAACAAAAAAAACAAAAAAAAAAACACCCCACCCAAACTCAGCAATGTCAACTGAATTAAAATTTGTATAATATGTATAATCCAATTACGGCATCGAGGAAAAGCAACCATTTTTAAAGGGTCAGCCTTCTGCTACACGTGAGAAAAATGTTATCAGGAAACTGTTTTAAATTGCTGTATTACTTCTTGGCTAGATAGCATAATATAACAGTTCTGTCAAGTAGTGCATATAATCTAAGTGTATAAAGAACAGCAGCATACCTGCTGACAGCTTCAGCATTTCAGTCATTCATGCTTGTAAGTAGCCTAGTAGGACTGGGAAGCAACTATACTAAGTATTAAGTAAAACATCTGTACTCTGAACAACCACTCAGTGTGCATGTCCCTGTTTTGTAACCTACAAGCAATTATTCAAAACATTGTTAAGCTAAAGACTAGGAAGACAATTCCTGGGTCACTGAGTCCATATGAAAACAGGCTGAGAAAGTTGGGGCTGTTCAGAAGACTGCGTGGAGACCTCATAGCAGCCTTCCAGTATCTGAAGGGGGCCTGAAGGGATGCTGGGGACGGACTCTTCATGAGGGACTGTAGTGACAGGACAAGGGGGGACGGGTTCAAACTTAAACAGGGGAAGTTTAGATTGGATATAAGGAGAAAGTTCTTTACTGTAAGGGTGGTGAGGCACTGGAATGGACTGCCCAAGGAAGTTGTGAATGCTCCATCATTGACAATATTCAAGGCTGGGCTGGACGGAGCATTGGGTGGCATGGTTTAGTGAGGTGTTCCTGCCCATGGCAGGGAGTTGGAACTAGATGATGTTAAGGTCCTTTCTAACCCTAAATATTCTATGATTCTACGATTAACATGACTTCTTGGCAGGATTCAAAAGCAGTTTATGAAGAATGCTGCAGCAACACAGACTTCTTTCTGACTGGGGCTCCTGCAATCTTGCCATGGTCTCTCCTTCATTTCAGATTTGCTACAGAGTAGAAAGCCATCTTTAAAAGATTTTAAAAGGCTTCATAAAAATGGCATGACGGAAAACTTCATTCATACTGTTTAATATATTGTAAATTTATTCAATTTCAAAGATAAAGATTTCCTGTTCTCCTACTTCCACCACTGGACACTGTTGATTTTGTTGACATTCTCCCTTTCTTCTTTCTTTCTTACATCACTGTCAACAATAAAATAATCAAAAGATCAAAGTCTTCTGTGATACCTATGCAGCCACTTACTGCCCATGAACACTTCTGTCAGTAGGATGTGGCTGACACTTTTGTTATTGATACTAGAGCTAGAAAGCATTTATATCTAAGTTGTGTTCTGTATGGCTAACAAAAGAAAGAAGTGGGAACGAAGGTAAGAAATGGCAGAAGCCGACACACAGATGTCTAAACAGCAAAAGTGTGCTGCCCACATTAACATGTGTTTCAATTTTACCTGGTAAAATGGTATATGCCCATCTTAAACAACAACAACAAAAAAGAATCACTAGGTTTCTGAGATTTAATACCAATACATTGTGTAGATGTCACATGATGACAACACAAACACACATACACAGAAGAGCAGACAAAATAGCTATAATTTCAGAAATACAGTGCCATCTGAAGAGCACTACATCGTGATTATTTTACAATGAGTTTTTTAAGGTGGGCTTCAAAACATGTTTTACATCATCTTTTCCCTTCTGTCCTCAATACTTAGAGAGAAAAAAATATACTATTCTTATTTAACCATTTTCCTTTCATTTCTTTGCCAAATTTTGTTCTTATAATCAAATTTTTTGAGTCACCCCTGAAACAGGAGAAGGAGCGAAGAAACAACTTATTTTTCTTCCAGGTAGATGATGCTAAACAGAGAACACTGCTGTTAGAGTCAAAATCACTATAAGGACAATTTATACACATTTCCTTTTACAGCTCAAAAAATCAACAGGAAGTAAAATACAATAGAAAAATATAAGATTATATTTCTGAAGTTGAATTTTGAGGATAAAGAAAAAGCAGTAACTGATTTATCAGAATTACATTGTCCCTTCTCTAGTCTAAAAGCTTATATTTCTTTATACCAGATCATAAACCCCTGTTTACAGAGTAAGGTTACCCTTGAATGACTTGTAAAGTCAGTATTTAAGTATATGTATCAACTTTTGAATAAGACTTCTACAGGTGTTTTAAAAAGCAAGACTGTTTGCATCATAACTGAAGGCACCTACAAAGCACCACTGTAAACATTTTTCATGCCAAGAAACAGGAGTTTCTTGAGGGCTTGTAAGCTCTCTGCAATCTGGAGCCATATGCCATTTCAATACTGCTTCAAGTCCTTACTTGTTAGACCCTTTTTAATTTTGAATTGATGCCAAGGTCAGACATCACAGCAGGAGTTTCCCATTCAGAGCTTACCCTTTTTTTTAAACAAAACACCTACATACACTTTGCAGTACTAGCACAGCTTTACGTTAATATACAACAAAACCTGAAAGGTAATTCTATTTTCTTCAGTTTTACCACGCCTTTTTCTTCCCCCCCCCGCCAGTTGGCTCAAAGCCCATTGAAAGTTACTGGTTCTGGACTGGGCCATACATCTGAAGATCATGTAGGTATAACCCTGGAGCATAACAAGGAGCCCTGCAACTTTAAAATGAAGACAACACTTTCTGGACTACATGGTAAAAATCCAATGGCACCTTAGAAAGGACAACAGACATGGCATACTTAGAAACATATTACTGGAAATTGAAACTAAGTAAGCAAGTAAAAGATACTGACAATACATACTTTTGACAAAGCTGGCTGAACAGCACTTTGGGAGAAAGAGGACCTTTTCCAGCCTCCCTCATGCTGTGAAGGAACAAGAACATCGCTGAAGTCAAAGGGCCTGGGCTTGAGAGGTTTACCACCAGAGGATCCTTCAAAGCAAAGGTAAATTGTACATCAGATTTCAAAGTTAATGATACAAAGACTTATTTCAAGTTAGTGGACTTATGATAAAGAAAAATACAGCTTTCAGACTTAGAGTGTTCTGGGGTTTTTATTTTTTTGAAATGTTAATGTCGCCTATATGATTGAAATAGTTGAAGAGAAAGCCTATTATTTAAGCAGTAACAGTAGTAAAGCCAAACAATACTTGTCAAGTAAACTGGTTGGTAACCACTAGTTTTAGAAACAAGGCATGTCAATGAACCAGTCCAATTCCCACAAAAACAGACTACCTCCTGTATTGCCCACTTTACCCTCACTTCCATGTACATCTAAATTTAGTTGGATAGACAACACAGGTGGCCTTTTCAATAGGCCAGCATGAGCTGGAGCTCAGCGGCACTTTGTCTGCTCAACCTTAGCGGGTTAGGGGTGGCCTCTGACCTGTGAGCCGCACACTGAGATTTCCACACATCCGATAGCCACAGAAACATACCCTGTTCCTTCAGACATGAGGTGCCAGGTAAGCACCAGCAGCGGTTCACAGCAGGAGTCAACAGCAGACCCTCCAGGTCCACCGTCACAGCAAGGAACAGGCACAGGGTGCATCCCACACAGCCCATGCTGGTATGGGATTTGCCCCAGCCAGTGGGCCCAGGGGCTAGAAGAAGCTGGTCAGCAGCTAACCCAGCCACTCTCAGAGCAGGAGACACTCCTGTGTTGCTTACATGCTACGTGTGTCTCAACAGCCACAAATTACCAGCTCTCCCTAACATGCTCCCACATTCATACATGACCACGGGGCTTTCTACTACCTAGCCTGACTCACAAAAACAGATTACAATTGCCAGACAAACAACTAGAGAGGCTGCCTCATTCAGAACAGAGATTCACACAAAACATAAGCACTAGGGATACACACAGATATAAGGTATTTGCATTACATGAACTATCTAAAGGTAGAAAAATGCCCTCTATCAAGCAGGAAGCTGAGATTTCTCCATTAGCAATATTTAGACTGCTGAAGCACTCTAATTGTGAGTTGACATATGAAGACCAGAAAACAGTCTTTTCTCCAAAGATCTCATTTACATTGTAAGCACTGTCATTAAGCAATAAATAAATAAATAAATGAAACTTTCAACCTTAAAGCTGTGCAAGTTCCCATTAAACATAAGCCAAGCTACCACTGGCTTTCTAAGTCTCTAAGCACAAACAAGCTCCAGACCTCTGCTGTGTCTCAGGATAACTTAGTGAAATATGCAGCTGCTCAGAGAAAATACTGGAGAAAATACAGGGAACAAACACAGTGAATTCCACACTGTTCTTGCCTGGAGAAGCTACGAATGTCACTGACAGCAACATACAGAAATCATCATTTCAGAGGTAGCTGAAACAGAATCCTACCCCCAACCCTCACTGCCACCACAAAAGCTCCCAGGAAAGAGCAAAAAAAAAACGAAAAACTAGTAAAAAAAATTCCTCTGCAAACTGCTTTCTTTAGCAGTTTTCTTTAGATACAACCTGGAGCAGCAGTATATATTCTTTTGATAATAACCACAGGAGTCTCTTCCTCATTTGTCTGAATGGAACTTGAGGACAAGAAATTTGGTCCTCACCAAAACCTTACTTCTCCCAGTTTAATCCTCTGGCCTGTGAAGGACACAATATATCTTAAAAGCCTTACCAATGAAGGACTGGACAGAATGGAATATTTCTTGAACACTTTCTAGAGCCATATATACTATTTTCTCTATCATACAGTCACACTGAAGAAATGAAATGTGAAACAAAATAAGCCAACCATTCTTTCTTAAGGTCAGGTATTATTTGCTACTTCAGTGTCACAAAATGTGAAAGGACGTGATTATTCCTCCTCCAGAGCTGAATAATTAAATTAGTATTGTAAAAGTAGTGAGTTCACATATATCATAAACCAGCTAAAACAATTAAAATGCAAAAGAAACCAGAAGAGTGTGATTTCCCAGCCTTCAGCTTCTTCCCGTGTCTCCCCAAATTTGTATTTCTCACTGCATACTCACCAATTGGGAATCTGAAGTATGACAGATTTTTAACTTTGTTCCTTTCTCCTTCATCTCATACATCAGTTCATTTAGTACATGAGTCTGTGCCAAGTTCTTAAAGACAAAAACCCAAGAAACACAAGCTATACATTTTTGCCAAACATAAATTCCAGCTTCAGGGATAGACAAAATATACATGTACAACTGAGGTTTAAATCAGACTGCTATAAAAAGCAGGCATCACCCTTATATGAGCTGAGATCATTGACCTCACACTGTTTCTAAAATTGTATCTACTTCTGTTTCTGTAATTCCAAAATAGTTTCCTAGTAATAACTTTGTTATTTTTGTTGAACAGGGTATATTTTTTTAATTTTATTTATAGTGAGAACATTAGTATCAGAAATTGTTTATTTCTCTAGACCCAAGAAGCACAAAGGTTTGGGAACACTGAAAAGCATTACCTCCCTGAATTTAAGACAGAAACCAAGGTATCTCAGCTTTCTTTCTTTATTTTTGGTTAACTGACTGCAGATCACTTAAGTTTCTACACTGCCCTAAGTATGGACAGAGAACAATTTGCAGTAATTCTACTCAATACACATGTACTATTTGTTTGCTGAGTTTTGTAATCACCACCATAAACACAAAAGCATGCCAGTTCAGAACACTTTTGCAGCAGTTCTCTCTCATTTATTCACTCCTGCCTGCAGACATACAGATGTACCTGACAAGCAATAGAATGGTCCAATATAAACCCTGATGCTTTTTTTTGAGGATGTTGAGTTAGTTGTACACTAAAAATGTATTAGTATAGCTTGTTCCTCTTATTCGAGTCAGAAAAAAAAAACCAACATAATCAATAAAAGTACTTTTATAACTGCATCCTTTGTAGGGGCTTAAAATCATCACAACACTCTGTGCAGACATTTACATTTTGCATAAAGTACCACTTTTCACACCCACCAGTATGGTAAATACTGTGCATTACTCATGACTGCCTAATGCTGAACTACAAATAAAACCATATGCTAGAGTACAACCCACACACATACGCAGTGTGTAAAACACTTTGACATTTTCATTTGTCTCATTACTGCAAAAAATGCTACTGATCCAGGAATCCTTTTCTGTTATAACAGGAAATATATCTTGGACAGCAAGGAATAAAAGAATTTGAAAAGGACCTTCAGAAAGCAGGATGAATACTGGTAACAGAACCTTTTCTGAAGCCCACAGTTTATACATATTAAGCATTTCTGAAATTTATTAAGAGAAAGCTGTATGATCTTTCCATCTTACCTGCATGACAGCATTAAAAAAGCACGTATTTCCTAAATTATTTATTCCTTTAACTGGAACTGATGCACCATTTCCAGAACTTTTTCCTTTCAGTATTTCACTAGTTTCACTGTTCTCTTCACGGAGTCGTATGATTTTTGATGAACCTATAATTAAACTATATGTTAATATTACTATCATTGTACTATTATAATTAGTTTTAGTAATTGTAACACTAATTGCATAGTTTAATCACATCGGCTCTTCCATAGATTATGTTTATCATTTTTAACATATGCAGAAACATAGCTTGATGGTGCTGCTTTATGTAATCTTAAAAAATTAAAAAAAAAAAAAATAAAAAAAAACATCAGCAGTTAAACTTCTGGGGTAAAAAAAAAAAAAAATTCCTCCCAACAACTACATATTTCCAACAAAAACTTTCACGTAGTGAAACTGTAACTTCTTTAATTAGCCAACCAATAAAGCAGAACGGGCTTTATTAATTTATTAACAATAGGCAGTTAAGATGTACATTCATTAGACACACTAGAAACATCAAACCCCTTTGAAGAGAGGTAACCAAAACTTGCTACTGAATGCTGCAGGCTTTTATCACTCATCATACTGTTTGAATTCCCTCATCTAACCCAGCAAACACCCAAACTGGAGTTGTTACCAGTTTCCTCAAAAGCTACATTTGCTCCTCAACCAACCTGCATTTGCCACAGCCTCGAACTGCTAACACAACCCAAATACATACAGTGCCAGTGTTTTAATTTCAAACAACAAAAATTTCCTTCATCTGTAGTGGAATATGATACCAGTGTAACATCCACATTTCCCCATTTCCCTTATTATTTAAATAGATGAGGGACAGCGAAGTTAAGACAGTCATTAACTTGTAGCCTAGAGGTAATGGAAAGACTTGAGATAACAATATTTAGCCTCAAATTCTACTAGCAACTTTCATATCTTCATGGTTGCAGAACTAAATGTGAACACTACTGACATCTGCAGTGTCTTAAATATTGATTAACAATGCATGTCAATGTAAACGAGTTATGGACTTAATAAATGCCAAGAACTGTGATGCTGCAATCTCTGTCTTGACATATGAATTCATATATTTGTTCTAATGAGTTTCACATTGAAGTCTCATTACAGTATTCTTCAGAAATAACTAACAGACCTATTTGCATTAATGAAATGCTCATGCCAAAAGGCTCTTTTATGTACACTCCTAGGTAGCTTCTTGCTTACAAGATGAAAAAATATAATTAAACAAAAAAGAAGTCATTAAAATATCTACTGTATCTGGCAACAAGCTTCTGATGCAGTCTGTCTGCATCCTATAGTGCCATAAAGGCATAATTATTTTTTTCAAATTGTACCCAAGTTTGTCAAAACGCAGTTAGAGGTGCTTTGTTGGTTAGGAACATTTTAAAATGTTCTTGGTAATACTGCTTACACAGCTTTAAAATACTCTCCGCTCATGTATAAAATTAAGACAGTACAAGGCCAAACTAAGAGGCCAAGTTCACCATGAAAGAGGAGATGGTGGTTTTCACTGCAATGAGTGACAAATATCTTGGGAGCTGCTCACACCCTCAAACAGTCACTGCTTTATGGGCTACCTGCAGCAACAGCTTTTAACTGACCCGTTTACAAGGGGTACGCTAAAATGTCTGAGACTTGTCCACCCACAGAGAGCTCCAACAGAAGTATAGCAGGAGAATGGGAGCTCCAAGTGTCTGCAACAAGAAGGTACTGCTCACTCCCAGAAATTCCACAATATAAAAAGAGATTTTGTTCCCATGGAAGAGTGCCATACAGAGCAGGGCCAGGGAGAAGAGATGGTTAAAAAGGAAAGAAAAAAAAAAAAGCCAAAATTGTGTAAATAATTTGTGTATTAGTATACCACAGTTGCTGCATTTATCCATCGGCATTCAAAAACATCTGGGACAGCATCTTAAAGTAAACAATGTTCACAAGGCCATCTGGACAAAACTGCAGGCAAAAATTAAACCATAAGCATATGGAAAAGCAGATTTTTCTCTTCCCTTCAGCAGTACAGGATGACAAATGTCAAACCTAGATCTGTCCACGCTTCACTGTGCTATGCTTTGCAGCACCACCTGGCTCTCCTTGCACAGCCACCAAATATGGACAGCACTGCCACAGCGGACCATATCTGCAGGGCAAACTCGATAAAAGCATTTCACTTCATGGTTAAATGGCAGCTTCACACAAGTAGCAAGGTTCCATTTGCTGAACCTTACATATAAATTATTTAAAGGAGGGAAAACAAAGCCAAGGCATCCAGCTTTGCAATAAGAGCTGGATGAATATGCAATTTTAAAGGATGACAAATAAGAACCAGATATCCAACTGCCACAAAGCTGGATAATCAGTATAGGGATAGGAGAACTAGTAGTAAATTAAGAAATGTAATAGTAAGTTAAGACGTTGCTACTGAAGTCTGGAAACCTCCTTTCCTGCAGAAAGTTTTAATTACTGTCTCTTGATTTTTTAAGGATTTTACAAACATGATCCATGTGACATTTTACTGGGGGGTTTTCTATCTGTGGAACAGTCTTGCCAGAAAAATGTTGCTTTGTCACTACACAAACATTAACTGCTGCTTCCCTTATTCCATGTAGATATTTTTAAGGACATATACAGAAACAGAGGAAGGACAGCAGTTTTTAATTTAACTCTGCTCAGTGGCCCCAGCTCGGTGATACATGACAGACAGGCCTGAAGCTGAATGTTTAGTTGACATGTGAAGAGTTGGTCAGTCTTAATAGAAGATGCTGGTAATGACTATGATAGCTAAATACTTTTACAGATTGGGGCTGGAGGGTCCTTCTGCAAGATTAACCCAAGGCTACAAGCATGCTATTAATCAAAAGGCTAAGATGTAATTTTTTAAAGTGAATTTGCACTGAACTGTTTCATGGGCTCTTGCAGACTCAATCTCGCTACCCTGTAACGTTTTAAGAGGCATGCTTCTGGATAGGAAAAATTACTTTTAAGCCAGTATAGACACAACAAGGAGCCCAGCAGCAGGATTCCATTGAAATGCCTGTCGTCTGCTGCTGCCCACAAGGGCCTTCAGCCCCTGGCCAAACAGGAGAAATGAAGTAGTCCAAACCATCCATCTGTGTGCAAAAATATCTCTTATAAAAGACTTTGTTAACACTAATGAGAGCAAGGTGGGTGAAAGGCATACAGTAATTAAATTAACAGACTGATTTCTGTCTATAGCTCACTATTACATCTTTTAGAGTTGACATGGTGACCTTCAAACCCTCTGTCCATCTCTGCAGTAGGGACAGACAGCACATGCAACTGTGACTGTTTTGGGGCTCACACATTCAGACTGCACGTTTGCCACACTACTTCTGCAGTTTTGTTATAGAGGTGGCCTTTCTAATCCAGTCACATTGGGAAAACTCTCACACAAGTTCTGCCTAGATCACCAAAACCTCATTTTCCCTTGACAAAAGGTATCCAGCTACTGAGATGCCCTTGAAGCACTCTGCCAAGACCCACTGCCCAGCTCTCCATCCTACTTATCACACCCTACTGACCACCTCTTCCTAGGCACCAGGTTAGTGACTGCCTAGAGTCCCACCACAGAATTACAGAATCCTAGAATGATTTGGGTTGGAATGGACCCTAAAGCTCATCTAGTTCCAAAACCCCTATCATGGGCAGGGATATTTTCCAGTAGACTAGACTGCCCAAAGCCCCATACAATCTGGACATTGATGCCTACCTCTAGCCCTCGCTCTGACTCTCACACAGACGCATTTGTGCAGAGGCACAGCCTTCATGCTTGGCAAAACTTCCTGACATCATCCTGCTCTCCTCCATGTTAGCAAACCCCCTTCCCACCAGACCAACAGGAAAGAGGACAGCAGAGGCTGCTCCTCTGCTACAGCTCTTGTCTTTTCTTGTCACTCTTCTTCAGCATTTTTTTTTCTGCTCACCTGCCATTTGGTCTAGTAAGCTGAGTGCAGGGAACGTGACTTTGTCCTACAGCTGCACAGCACCAGCCCCATGGATATGTGACTGAGATACCTAAGCCCAACATTAACACAGACAATGACTCAGTCCATGAAGCAAAGCAAGTCACTGTACCAGGTACACAAAAGCACACAGTGCTCACAAATCCACTTGCAAAAGACATTCAGAAACTTATCACAGGTTCCATATCAATTTGTTTTGCCACTACTTCAAACGTTTGCAGGCACATGTGCTTCCATACCACCCTTGCTGAAACTGAGCTGTGCTTGGGAGTGCAGATGGTACGCAAGCAAAAAGACAAATGACATCCAATGTTTCTTTCAGCCAGGGGAGTAAGCAGTTTTGCTCATCTTTTCAATTCACCTTTTTTTTTTAAATTAAAAATGAGAGTTCCAGGAATAGGCACTTTTATTCCAAGGTCAAGACTTTGCTACTGAATACAACTGTGGTACATCAGCTGAAGGTCTTCACAGTAAAAGCAAGGTTAATAAATTGCCTTTCTTTTACCAAGTTCTCATCATGCTGTATTATGAAATGCTACTAAATTGGCTGGCACTCCCTTTTCATTTAAAAAAATTTGGGGTTTTTCCAACACTACAATAACAGGATCTAACTGTTAGCAAAACAGCACAGTTCTCTTCTGAAACGATCACTAACTTTGTGTTTGAAAAGCCCAATCTTCCTTGCAATGTTACAATTGTACCAAATTAAAGATTCCAATGGCAATTCTATTTCCCTGATTCTGATGGAATGTTATAAACTGGAAAATACACCTGCAGAGTGTGAAAGAGAAAGCTACTCAAGTACCAGTTTTGATCCCTACGCTCACATGACATGTGCTATGCCTCACAATAAGCATGTGGACAGGAAAGGGAAGACTGTGTGGAGAAAAATGACAACATTTAAAAATTTCTTTGTCAATTATTAGGTTTTCATTTCCTTGCAATGTGCATCATTAACAGCACCCCCTAACATGGAAGTAAATTTGAAAGAAAACTTATGGCCAGAAACAGAAATGTTTTTTTCCTGAAGCATATTTCATATTTGGAGAATCAAAATACTCTGCTTTACTTTACTACATAATTTTCTTTTAAGTAGATAGAACTGACAGACATGACTTCAAGCTCCAAACTACTATTTTTTTCAGTGTGACTCTTTGTCAAATGCTAATATCCATAGATGAACAGAAATCTGAAAAGTTATTCACCATACTTTTTGTATTTCCTTACAAGTTAACACCTATTACTTGTACCATAAAATTATATATTTTTTAATCTCTGTTTTACATCAGTTATATCCGTTAAAATAGAGATCAAGTTTCTGACTTTCACCTACTGGCAAATCTGCGCAGCTGAACTTATTAGCAAAACATCATTCCTCTGCTTGACCTTCCCAACAATAAATTTAACTACAACATTTGAGGATATTCTTCCTTCTTACTCTATTGCCACACAAACCAATGTAATTAACTGCTCTATAAAAAAAAAACCCAGAGTGTGCAATCTCATGTCTCCACCAATGTCTAATTTGGCCTTTGTAAAGGAAAATATGCATAATATTCACTTCTAAGGCTGAAAACCAATTTATTTTCTCCAGCAAAAGAGCAGGCACGCAGACTGCAATGTCTCAGCATGGTTTCTGTGTACTACACGTGCATTATGTCCATGTGAAGCTCACAAGTGTGCCACACAGACAATACTGCACCTGCCTTTCTGTGAAAATCATCATGGCCTGCTAACCTTTTCCACAAAACAGATTTCTGGGTGGTATACCCTAGAAAGCAATCTTGCTTTATTCTTGCATCTTGTGCCCAACATGACCTCTTAACCAAACAGACTCCTCTAAAACAAAACTAAGCAAAAGGAAAACAAAAAAAAAAAGCAGGCATTGCTGGGTACAACAAACCATAGGATCAGATGTGAAAATCACACAGCTGCAAGCATTCTTTTGGGAACCCAGCACTGGGATTTATCTCAATCGCTTAATGTAATTACAAAAGCCAGTCATGTAGTAGTAATGTAATTTGCACATTTTTACAGCTGAAGTGAAGTTGAATCCTTATGAGAGGCCAAGTGAAAAGCAGGGATCCTGCTGCCACACTATTCCACCACATTAGTACCAAATGACAAGCATTTTGCTTTTGTTTATTTTCCAACATGCATTAATTAGGAAATCTATATAACCCTCCCTTACATGTTTAAGCTGATTATTTTATCTTTCAATGATTCCTGCACTTTTGAGAACAAAAAAACCCTAGCAGTCCTCATCCATTACCTAGATCCATGTTCATCCTGCTTTTCTGCAGAAATTTCTACACCGTGCTATTTGAATTTTAATGATGCACCATGCCAACCAGTTGTTACAACAGAAAGAAATCTAGACATAAGATGAATTGTTTCTACAGTGCCACATTCTCATGTGAAAATTAAGTATCTTCACTTGGGCTGCTTTCTTCGGAAGAAATGGAAAAGCAATGGGAACAAAGCACAAGATTGATTTTTAAGTGAGAAATATGAACTATTCACCATCAGTCGTACATTACTCACAAGTTATTTTTCATTTATTTAAAATTAGTTTATGTTTTTAATGGCCGAATGCACAAAATAAATTTAAAAATCTAAGTCAACTAATAATTTAAAGGATGACAGTTACACTGCAAATATCATTATAACATGAAATAAAACGCTACAGTAAAAAAAGCCAAATGATAAATTATTACTAGAAAAGTTAATTTTCACTGTTATACTTTGTGTTCTTTGTCTTTTGGAAAATAACATGAATTACATATCTATTTCAGATTTAAATTTTTAAAAATCCTTAAAGACAGTGTAATTTAAAGAAAGGAAAAAAATCTTATGTAAGTTACATTTCTTTAGAGGAAGCACCAGTTGTGCCAGCCCATGTTTCTGACATAAAACAGAAAAAGCATTGCTGTTACATTTACCAAAGTGAAACAAGAATACCAACTCTGGCTGGGAATTCCCAACCCATACATATCATATTGATCAATACACAGCTGTTTCCCAGCCTCTTCCAGTGAGGATCTGGCCCAGAACAACAGACCAAGCCAGGTAAACAGCTTTTTCCTCTTTTCCTTGCCACTTAAAACCCAACAAATTGTATTTGGGCCAATGTTCCTAGAGCTCTCAAGAATGGGACTCAAACTGCTCAGCACAGCCATACTCTGCCATGTGGTGAGGGTCACAGAATCATAGATGATTCAACCAGATTGGAAAGGACCTTTCAGATTGTCAAATCCAAGCATTACCCCAGGACTGCCAAGTCCACCACTAAACTATGTCACTGAGGGCATCATCTACATGGTTTTTGAACACTTCCAAGGATGGCAATTTCACCACTTCCCTGGGAAGCCTGTTCCAATGCCTGACTACCCTTTCAGTTGATAAATTTTTCCTAATATATAACCTAAATCTCCCTTGGCAATTGCTTGTTCTAGCAATTAAAACCCAATAACATAAGTCAACACAAAGCATTACATCTATCAAAAAATACATTAAAATCCACTTAAATAAATTTAATTAACTGTGGAAAACAAATTTAAATAAGAAAAATTTTAAGATGTGACATACCCACACTAGGAAAACACAATTATTTTATCTTTCTATATAGTTTTTGTGCAGTAATTTATATGGCATCTTATTTACAATAACTTCTTTACAATAAACCTTCTTCATTAAAGATAAAATT
Source organism: Forpus xanthops (assembly GCA_032466535.1). Classification (NCBI taxonomy): domain Eukaryota; kingdom Metazoa; phylum Chordata; class Aves; order Psittaciformes; family Psittacidae; genus Forpus; species Forpus xanthops. The sequence goes on from JASSUY010020293.1 coordinate 33,734, forward strand.
TGGAAAAAACTGTCCTACAGTGCCAGAAGTATTTTTTTAAATGTAACCACATTGCAGGAAAAAAAAACCTGCATGCTTTCACAGACATTACTTGCCCAAGTAATTGTGCAATTGCCAATTCCATTATACTCACACCAAACACGATTTTTCAGTTGTACATTTAATGTGACTCAAAATCTGAAATGCTGATTTTTAAAGGCAGTAAATTACAGATCTTTCCACATGTAAACTTACTTGGTTCAGCCCTGGAACCATGTTTTTGAAGGAAGTCAACTATCTGAGCCAAAACCTTTTTGTTGCAATGTGTTGACAGCTCTTCATCACATTCGTAACACCTAAACAAGAGAAGAAACAAACTGAAATTCAGGATAACTGGATACATCTCCCTCCTCTAACAAACCTCACAAACAACTTTACACAAATTACTTAAGCTCTAGGCTTCAATTTTTCATACTAAAAAGAGGAGTCAAACTGAATTCTCTCAACTTCTATAGCCCCTTCTACAGATCAGTCCCAATTCAGTGCGATACCTACAGGTTTAAATAATCTCAGTTTATAGTCCTGCAAATAATCATATAGAAACAAGCAGGAAGGACAAACAGCTATAACTAGCCAACTCACTACAGAACATAATGGACACAAACATCTATCTTAGTATTGATTTGTGTCCCCTCTGAAAGTTTTAAGGACACTAATTTTCTCTCCAGAAAGACTGCCTTTCCTCTATATTCATTTTACCTGCCAGAACCACTCTTTATCATGAGAATACGCTGCTTTAGGTTATGCTGTTAAGTTGTAGTCCTTATATATAAGCATAGACGAACATCTGTGTACTCATTCTTACCATATGATCCATGTGCTGAGGTTGATAACAATGCAATGAGGTTCTGTGCTTGCTGTTTGGAAGTGTTTCAGAGAATGCTGGCCTTCAGAGTTCTTACTACATCCCTAAAAATGGAAACATCAGCAAAGTAAGGATTAAAAAAGGGAAGTAGGAAAAGACTGTATTATTATTAAATAAACTACCAAAAACTTTGCTTTTCAAAATGAGACAGAAAACTGTAGTGCCTTAAATACTCATTTAGCATTCCTACAGATTGAGAGGGTTTAACATTATAATTCAGTATTATAAAGATATCAATTAACTTTTTTTTGTTGTTTGTACTAAAAAGCTACTCAAAACACACCATTTATATACAGCAACTTTAAAAGAAAGCATGTGCAATTTTTCTAGTAGCTACATAGTGGGACTTAGAAGAGTGAGGCCTGGTCTCTGAGGCATGAGTTTTGGAGGGTGTTAACAGCATAAACATGAAAAAGGACAGTCCTTTTCAAAGCCCTCCTTAATTGCAAATTTTCAGAGACAAAATATATGGGTTCTCCTCAGATCCAGTCAGCTATCTTCTGAAATCTGTAAACAGCACGGTTCTCTGAAAAGTTAAATTTGTTCAAATACCAGGAGCTGGCTTCTGTCCTTACTATGGCAAGACCTACCGAAAGTTTAAGAAAGTTGTGAAATGCTTCGTTCAGGCAACTGTTAGCTAAAGAAAGCATGACACTGCCTCTAAATTGATTTTTGTCTGTATTTTAACTTCACTCACAAGGCAGAAACCTGTGCAAGCCTTTGGAGTCACAACCTGCCATTATAAACTCTTGAGGCCATGATTTGACACTATAACTGACCCAGTCTAATGGCTAGCTCCCACAAAAAGCAGAATTCTCACTTCAGCACAGTCCTTTCTCATTAGTTTCTGTCAAGTCTAGCAATTAAGTGTCCACAAGGTAAGTGGATTTAGCAATATACATATTTACATATTTTTTTATTCATTTGTATTTGTGGGATCCAAAGGTAAATAAAAAAACTGCTGCAAACAAGACAAGACGAACCTAAGGCTACATTCCATTCCACTGAAGAAACTGAAGAAAGCATTTATGTCACACTGTTTCACTGAAGGTAATGAGATGCACAAGAGACAAGGATCCATACCAGTCATATTCTTTAGGAAATCAGGGCCGATCCACCTCCACAAATTTATAGCATACGCTTACCTGAGAACCACACTTGAGACAAAGCCATATGTCCGAAGGTGCTACAGGCTCACCATCGCTCATTCGTCTCTCCTTCAAACATTCTGCACATATTGACCAGACGCTCTGAGCTACCGCCCTCTTAACATGATGCACATCTACTGCTTGGCTCACGTGCTGGCAGGTTAAGCCTACAGAAAACAACACATACTTGCTTTCATCTGTTAAAAATAATAGCTATGAAGGGGAACACGTGTACACTAGAAGAGCAGAATCTTCAATGGATTCAGCATTTGGAAAAAAATAGCGAAGAACTAAAAGGGGAAAAATCAACCAGCTGCTCCTCATATACTGAATTTTATGAAGAATCTATTTCAGTCTTTCAATAATGAAAATCCTTTTCAAGTCAATAAAAGCCACCTCTTAAAAACAGATAAACTACTTTGTACAAAAGTACAAGGATTACTTCAGTACAAAATTAATTTCCCTTTTTTCTGTTTGGCTTTTTTTTTTTCTGAGCAGTAAAATATTGCATAAATCTATTTTTGCGTGTAACAACACAGGCAGTTGACCTCCTTTTCAATCTGTAAAGAAAGGTTTTCAAGTACCTGTGCATCCCTATTACAACTGTCCATTCTGAACATTTATATCAACCACCATCCTTCTCTGTCATATTTTTTACACAAATTCCACTGTAATATTACTGAACAACACAGGTTTGATGGAACCTCTGAAGGCCATCTTGTTTAAACCCCCATTTAAAGCAAGACCAAATACAAATTTAGATCTGGTTGCTGATGGCTTTGTTCAGCTGTGAGTTTAATATCTTCAAAGATATTAAACCCACTGGAAAATCAGTTTTCTCTCTGAACACCCTCAGGGTGAAAAGAAAATAAATTTTCTCATACCTAGCCAAATTTTCCTTGCCCTAACTTTTGTCTGTTACATTTAATACTTCCATTGTGGACCTTCTGGAAGAGTCCAGCTGTGCTTTTCTATAACCTCCTATTAGGCAATCAAAGAAGGATACTACACTTTCACACCTTTGGCTCAACAAAACCATTATTTCCTGTAGCCTCTCTTCACACACCATGTTCTCAATCTCCTTAGCCACATGGAGGGAGTGAACCACTGCTGGACTCACTGTAACAACTCAGTATCTTTCTTGTAACAGAGAGCCCACAGCTGGACACAATACTCCAGATGGAAGTCTCACAAGTGATGGGAAGATAGAAAGAATCACATATCTCTCCCTGCATTACAGTTAATTTAGTCCAATATACAGCAGGCACAAACCACACTGCTTGCTTTTATTCAGCAAGTGCACTGGGAACCCCAGGACCTTTTTCTGCAAAGATACTTTCAAGCCACTGATTCACACCCTGTAATTGCATGTGGCTATTTTGGCCCTGGTGCCAAACTCTCCACTTGCCTCTGTTGAACTCCAAGAAGTTTCTGCCAGCCAGTTTCTCCTGTCAGTCTAGATTGCTCTGAACGGCAGACCTACCCTCCAGTGTTATCACCTGCTCTCCTCAATTTGTTGTTATGAAGGTGACAGAGAGTAACCTCACATTGACACCACCCATCTCCCTCAGCACCATCAGATGCATCCCATCTGCTCCCATGGACCAGTTCACTTAACAGCTCTCAATCTTCTTGTAATCCTGGAAATGCTTAAATCCCAGCCTGCCACTAGACTCAGGGACCAAAAAGCATTGAGTGCAGAGCTCACACGTGAAGACAAAGGCAGGATTTTGTTCCTCAGCCTTTTCCCATGCCTCATGTCCCTGTATTCCCTGCCCCCTCAAGCAGCATGTTTGCACTTGCTTTAGCCTTCATTTTACTGCCACAGTATCCATATAAGCCCACCTTACTCTTCACCCTCATCAGATTCAACTCTAACAGAGGCTGACCTAACTAATCCCATCCCTGCACACTTGGGGGCCCTGCAAGGGCAGCCCAATTCTGCTTTGAGCTTCTCTGCTGCACCTTTTTGCCGATGAGCTCAGCTGGAAGCTTCCCATTCAGCCAACCAGCCTTCTGCCACATGTGCTTGACCATCCCTAAAAGGGAAAGGACCATTCTCCTGGCTTTGAAGAGGTTGTCATCAGAGATAAACCAATTTTCCAGAGCTGCCCCTTCAGGGCAGTCATGTAGTGTAACAACAGATCATGTCACAAACACTTGACTGGGAATACTTCTGTTATAAATTCAAAAAAGAAGTGTCTCATGGTACCACTAATTTGTGGGTTTCATTGGTCAACACATATTAGCCCTCAACTTCAAGACCAAATATCATATAGTATATTTACCTGAAATATCATCTGAAGAGTCCTCATCCTGTGGCCTGTTAGGCCTTTTGTTTCTCTTTGGTTTCTCGGGGTTGGCTCTTGATGGATCTTTCACCCGCATCTGTTATTTACTAGGAAAGAGAAACAGAGGTTGTTTTGCTGTCTGAACACCTTCATCAAATGCGGCAAGTTTAAAGGCATGAAATCAAATCACACATTCAAACCTCATGAACATAGTTTTAGGCTTTGACTAATGTCTGCTGTTGTGTAACAAGGACTATGAATATGCCAGGAATGAATTCTTAGGAATAACACAAGATTAGTTAGTTATACTACATGGCATGTTTGTTATTATAAAGTACTACAGAGCTCCAACCATAGTCTACCAGGAAAATTTCATGAAAAGAAAAGCTTCTCTTCTTTTCATATCTCTCTTTGGAAAAGCTTCAGTCACCATTTATCCTTCCACATTACCTAAAAGCTTTTGAGCAATTTCAAACAATTTAATACAACACAAAAGTCTTCTAAATCTCATGAAAGTGTCCTCTCCCATGAGTGAGGACAGACTGGAGTGCAAGCTGACACCACCCCCCCCTTTAATGTCAGAGAATACATATAGATGAAGTCTCTCATAGGAAATTAGGGTCATTAATCAAGAAGTCCTGCGAGGAACAGAATTAAAGCATAACTATTTGCCAATAAATTTTAAAAAACAGCCTTAACAGATTTCAGCACACCATTCATTTAATCAAAATCCAAATATGAATTTACCAAAGGACTGTAGCTGTGCGTCACACGAACAGCTCTTGAGGCTTACTTTACAGGTTGTCTTTTAATAATGTGATTCATAAACAAAGTTATGTTTTCATATACAAAGCATATGAATCTAAGATAGCCAAATATTCATACATCACAAACCTGTAGACCATTCTGTTACAAAAAAAAAACCCTATGTCTTGTTGTATACCCCAAACAGATTAAGGTCACCTGAGCCACCACCACTACCAAGCATTTTCAACTGTGCTAATATATTTATGTATAGGAAACCTTTAAATTCATAAAATCATAGAATGAATCATAAAACCACAAAACGGTTTGGGCTGGAAGGGGCCTTAAAGCTCATCCAGTTCCAACCCCCTCCCACAGCAGGAACATCTTCCACTAGACCAGGTTGCTCCAAGCCCCATCCAATTTAATCTTAGAACACTGCCAGGAATGGGGCAGCTACAGTTTCTCTGGGCACCCTGTGCCACTCTCTCTCCACCGTCACAGCAAAGAACTTCTTCCTCATGTCCAATCTAAATTCACCCTCTTTCACTTTAAAGCCATCCCCCCCTTGTTCTATCAGTACATACCCTTGTAAAAAATCCCTCTCCAGCTTTCTCATAGGCCTCATTCAGGTACTGGAACGCTGCTCCCAGAGCCCTCTCTTCTCCAGGCTGAACAACCCTAGCTCTACATTTGGGAACAGCAAAAGATACATTCTTGCTACTGATCAAGTAGATGATTGCCAAAGCTCAGAAAGTCTATCTAAGGTTTTAAATCTCTGTATGTGCATTTAGACCTCTGTATTACTGAAGCACTGAGAGACAGGAATTGACCTGTATACTGAATTCAATGTTCCCTCTTCTTTCTTATTCATTAAGACAACTTGCAGAACAGTTTCTCAATATCTATATTAGAGCACCATTGTTACTGGTATTTGAACAGCCTTTACTGAAGCAAAGCAGGCAACCATACCTCAATGCTCTTGTTCCAGGTTCCTACGGGTCTGGACAGACGTCTCTGCATCTGTCACACATACTGTTACTGCTAGAGGTTTTTTGCAAGAACAAGTAGAGATTTGTTCTGGACAAGTCAAATTTCTGTAGAGTACGAAATAAACCTTTACTCTTTACTTAATGGCTTCATGTCTCCTCAGCCTTTCAAAACTGCAGAATGGTACATTTACATAGCAGTCAGTTTATACTATATTAAATAGCATGGTCCTCTTAAATTACAGATTTCAAGATTTCCTGTACTTAAGGGTATAAAGCTTCCAGCATTTAGACATGCAAGCAAACAATGACACTGAATTCAGCTTTGCTCTTTTTGTAGGTTTGCAATTCATGTCCATATAATAAGAAAATTTCAATATTCCAGCTCTTGACTATTTATAGTCAACAAATGTTAGCATGTCTAATGTACATCAATAGCCTTCTAAGAACACAAAAAAGTGCTTCAGACCCAAACAACTTCAAGTGTGTGTTTCTGTATTGGCACCTTATCACAGATGGACAAGCTTTATGTGAAAGTACCCATCACCACCTGTCACTGAGACATTCATCAAACAGTAAGGCAGATATACATCTGCTGCTGGAAAAGCCATGACTTTACACTAAATTATGTAAAGAGGCAATAGCAAATGCAGCAAAAATGTCCTCCCTAAAGGAACATAGTTGTGTTTAGCTTACTCAACACTGACAAAAATGATCTACAAGTTCATTTCAGCATAACAATTTTTATCTCTTTGGACAGATTATGTAAGACTGTCCAAACCACAGATTTCACCCAACAGAAGTCATGTTCAGATCAATGCATTTTGAGAGCTCAGATAACTTAATGAAAGAAAGATTATGGACTAAATCAGCTGAAATACAATCAAGCTTTACTACCTGTGAATTCCTGTGGCATACAGGCCAGGTGATACAATCTGGATCTGGGCACATACAACCTACCACTAAACCACCCTCCAGGGTCCTTCAGGACAAATGGAAAAGATAGTATCAGCAGGTACTCTCAAAGACTAAAAATGTGGCATTTCTAGCCCAATATAATGAACAATTCTCAGTTTGCTTTTTACTTCTTAGAAGACTCATAACGCCAGTCTGCCTACAAACAGCTGATTAAGATCAAAAGCTCCTCACTCCAACTGCTCATTTCCACCTTTGTAGAAAGAACAAACCACTTCAAAAGCAACAGAATGATCTGCCTACAGAATTTAAAGACCTTCAAATCTGACAAAGTGCCGAAAAACAACATGCTAAATTATTAAGTTAACCTAAGGTTGGCCTAGACTGTTTTAAACGTTAGCTATGCCTAAAATAGGCTATATTTAACAATGTTACTATGTTCCGATTTAGAAATGCACCTTCTTCATAAAATACATATTCAGAAACTAAAAAGAGCTGGATGCAGTTCCTAAAATAAGCACGTTATTTTTTTACAATTTTATCTTTTGCTGGAACTCACTAGAGCTAGGACCAATAAAGGATATAAAGTTAGTGTGAATTACAATTCACTTTTCTGTTTGAAGACAGATGTACAAGGAAACTATGTCTTCACTGTCTAGAGTCCCCAAAACCTATTCCCGTCTTACCATCTTGCACTACTGACCTAGAGCTTGAGTCCCTCCTCCTACAAAGTCTACATCTCACTTGCTAAAGTTTCAAATGTGCCACTTTAGTGAGTTTTCCAATGCCGTACCTTCACTATGATGTGTAGAAGAAACTTGAATGAGATCATCAGTATGTTAAAGAAATAACCTGCCATGCTGACTGCTACCATATCGCTGGCTCCATCTGCCAAGATCATGTTCTCCCCCCTTATGGTGGTGCCACCCGTTTCAGGCAAGTGCCACATTTTTATTTTTATTATGTGTTCAATACCTATCACAACATTTTTCCTGATCCTTGATTAACTGGGAGGATTACCATTTCATTACTAGAATGCAAACAAGATAAAAATGGTGCAACAACCACCAACTCATCTAAGCAATTTACCCTATGAAATACAGCCAAGTTTGCCTACGGATAGTCTCCAGGTACTATTTTGGATAGGGGTAAGATTTTACAGTAGGTCTGGCCATTAACTATGAAACCAGTGCTGTTAATTATTTCATCAATGAGCACCTGAATTCAAAGAAACTGGGGCAAAGACATTTACCTCAGTCCCTCAATTCATCTGAGACACCCTAAATTCCAGCTGCCTCACCACTTCTAGTCAAACTTTCATGTTAAAGTGATACCATTTTAGGTTGCTAATGCAAAAAAAAAAAAAAAAGAAATCAAACCAAAAGCAACTGCATCATACTGAAAAAGCATGGAGTGAAAAATTAGCCATTTCACTTAACAGAATTGTCCATTTGTCAACAGCATCCTGGCCAAAGGGGCTGAGGAACAGCACAGATGTGCAGTTTAAGTCCCAATGCCAAGATGCTTCATAGTGCATCTGTGAAGGGCCTTTACAAACTTCTACATAACTGTCAGACTACAGAAAGAAGAGCCTTGTACAGGTCAGTAATGACAGATCCTCAGCAGAACTGCTATATGTTTTGATGTAAGCAGCAAGTTGATCTATTTTGGACGTCGTCTGTTCCAAGCGTTACCTGTGGCATTTTGGCTTGCTTGCTGCAAGATCAAATGTCACCCAATCAGAGCAAGAACCGTGTCCATCACCGTTAGCGACTGGCCAGTGTCACCCATCAGTGGGCCAGGAGGCTCAGCACTCTGACAGCCACCAAAATCTTCGCAGCAAACAAGCCTCCGTTGCCTGCTGGAGCAGTAAAAGGACCAGAACTGCTGACTGGTAGTGGCAGCAACACTTCTTCCTCTGGAAAATGTCATCTGAGATTCTGAAAGTGTCTTCTCCAAGATTTCCTACCCCAAAGGCACATCACACATCCTACACCGTCACTGGAGTTCAAACGCCAACCCTGACATTATACTGCAGTCCTAAAAGGGCAAGACAATGATGCACTTTTTGCACAAGAAATGAGATGGAGCTGTCAGACCACTAGATACAACTTTCCAAGTGACAGTAAAAATCCTGCAGCATTTCTCACTTTTATTAACCTTTTTATCCAGCTGACCATGCTAAACATGGTCTGATGACATTCATGTTTGCATCCTGAACAATCCCCTCAGATTTCCTCCTAAAACCCACTTGCCACAGAAAAACTACTTCTAAAGATGAACAGAAATCACATGTGTCCAGAAACAAGAATGGAGAGACTCTGTAACTGGGTTTATGACTAAAGTAAATGAAGAATTGAGTGGATAAAAGGAGTAGTATTTTGATGACGTATATTTGACAGAAAAATTTTAGGGATATCTGTCAATACCCAACGTCATAAAGCAAACTAAAACTTCTGCTATGTTCTCTATCCCACCTTAAATCGCACAAAGAGGGGAAAAACATTTGATAGATGAATTCGTGAACTAACATGGATTTTCCATAAATTCACACTTTAAAAAACTGAACACTGTTAAAGTACCATAAAAAGAGACACGGCTTTTAACTAATGATGTTATCCTGCAAGTGAAAACTGTTAAGTGGAAAGGTAGGCAGACAACACTGTTAACAGCTCTAACAGTTATTTTTCTCCTTTCCATAACTGGTGCAGTGCTGTGTTTTCAGTTTCAGTCTAAGGACAATGCTGATAACACACTGATATTTTTGCTGCCAAGTAATGCTTACCCTGATCAAGGACTTCTCAGTCTCCCATGCTCTGTCAGTAAGGAGGGGCACAAGAAGCCAGAGGGAGCACAGACAGGACACGACCCAAACTAGCCGAAGCTATTCCATACCACAGCACATCATGCCCAGTGTAAAGTCTACAGCACCCAGTATTCCCAGGCGGTTTCCCATCCAAGTACAAACCAAGCTGACAGACTATGCACTCACATAATATGAACACCAATGTAACTGCCATCACCACAGAAAATCTGAGGGCGTAACAACTGAAACAGCTGGAAAGCAACCACTGAAATCTTGGCAGGATAATTATGTGGACAAAAACTAGAGAAAAAAAGTGATCTGAGAGGTCACTAAGAGAACATGAATAGCAACATCGGCAAAGAATGAACTCCAGAGAAATGCTAATTCAGTGAACCATGAAAAAAAAACAAACAGAACTGGGGATGCAGCACAGTTTGTGAGATAGCAGGCTGAAGCCCAAACAAAACAATATGTTAAGCTGAGACTCACTTTGTACCCATGCCTAAAAGGCTGAGTCAGAGCAGATGAAGAAAGACAACATCTCCACGTAACTTCCCATCTACTCTGGAAGGGTGTTGTGGGAGTGAGCTGAGCGACGGAAGTAAAACAGATAAAATGCTAAAAGACTATGGAAAACTGGTTTGAGCTCTTTGAAAGTCAAAGTCTTGCCACTGAGAGTAAAAAATTTCATTGTAATTTCTTCCTCCACACCGAAACTGTCCCAGTTTCCTTTGATGACACATGAAAAGTGGAACAACTTGTCCTTGATCCACGATTGATGCTCACAGCAGAACCCGTAAGACACCAGCTGCATTTCTGTGAACCTCACAGAAACAAAACTACAGAGCACCAGTTCTTCAATATTTTATGAAGAAATCTGACAGAACATTTACAGCCGTAGTAAACTGCAGTGCAGTTTCACAAAGGCATATTCTACTACCAATCCACCACTACTATGCTTCCCTTTAAAAAGCTAGAAAATGAGAGCAGAAAGAATCCTCTGAACACAACTCTGATTTACGTGCTTGTGTAAGAAGACTATTTAATGGAATTGGGAAATACTTGTAGCTAAAGAAAACATGCAACAAGAACACAGTGCTACACCTGGATTTATTACCATGTGCTTCTGCATTCTTGACATCTTTACTCTTCTGCATTTGTATTTAATATGCTGTTGTGCATATCCTGTTTAGCTGTGTGAGTAGCAACATATCTACACCAAGAGCATGATGAAGTTCTAAAGTAGAGGGACATGAACAGCAAAAGGCTGAATGAAATTCTAAAAACAAAATCCACAGAATCAAAAACTTAATGCAAATACAACATGCAGAGTTGCAGTTATGGATCTAAAATACCATCTCTCTGGTCGATCAAGAAGACTGTCACCATGCTGTCAACTAACCACCAGGCACGTACCACTCTGCATTGGCTGAAAACCAGACTTCAGGTAGTGGAGCATGGGCACTGTGGCCACACGTAATGCCTGCGAAAACACTTGGCGTGGGGAGCTCCACGCAGCAGTGGCAGCAGGCCGGGCAGCGGCATCACCAGGCCGGCATATGCCACGCTGTCAGAGCAGGGCAGAAATGATCACGCCAGCCTCATGACACGGAACTATAAGACCATTTTATAATTGCATTCACTTGCTAACTTGCCTAATGCAAAGTGAGCAGAGCATATGCTTAAGCTCGATGCTACCAACTCTAACTGAACAGGCCGAAAAGCTTACTGCGGGTCATGGAGACAGCCGGGTGCTGCTGTTTTCATGTCACAGTAGGGCTAGACTATTTCTGACAGACAGCGAACGGTCGGCACCAGCAGCTCGCCGCCAGCTACCCAAAACAAGCCCACGCGCTCCGTGGTTGGTTATCAGACCGGAACACGTCGAGAAAAGCGCTGCTCGTTATCGGGAAGGGCGGCCTGACCTGGGGCCACGGCGAGGCAATGACCCTGTCCGCCCTCCCGCAGCCCGGCACCAGCGTCGCGCCCCATCCTCTTCCCTGCCGCGTCCCGTCCGGCTGCACCTGAGAGGGGCCCTCGGGACTCGGCTCCGCAGGCCGTCAGCTCGGCCGCCGCCATGGTGAGGAGGCGCGGCCCGGCCCGGTTCTCCAAGCCGCACCAAGCCGCGCGTTAGCGCCGAGGCTCCGCGACCCTGGCTCCGCAAGGAGGAGTCCAAGGCGGACACGGCTGTCCCCCAGCTGTTCTAGCGCCCTTCCCCGCCCCTAGTACCCCGCACTCACGGAGCGACGGGCGGGCTGCAGGCAGGCGAGCGCGGCGGCAGGGAGCGACGGAGGAAGCTGGGCCGCAGCCAGGG
>JASSUY010020295.1:0-12887 GCA_032466535.1 Forpus xanthops
TCCAATCTAAACTTCCCCTGTTTAAGTTTGAACCCATTACCCCTTGTCCTCTCAGTACAGTCCCTAATGAAGAGTCCTCCCCAGCATCCTTATAGTCTCCATCATCTTCTTACAGATTATTTTCTGCATTTCTTCTTAATATTTTTTTTCTTTTTCTTCTATTGAATACTCTCAGGAATAGCCAGTATTTGTAGAATTAGTTGCAATGCTTAAACAGAGTGCCAGCCTCTTTCTGTACAGTCAGATTTTAACTCCCTCTCTGGATTTACATCTTCATCCTTCAAATATGCTTAAGCAAGTAATTTCTCATACTCATTTAGATGCATAGTTTTATTGATTTCCAAAAAGCACTAATGAGGATATATTCTTGCGTAATTCAGTACTTATGAAAGGAGTGCCATAATCCCTATTATAAAAAGTCTGAAAATAAAACCTTAGCATCCAAACTGGTTATTAGCACTTCTTTCTTCAAAAATGTAGAAAGTAAACAGGCAAATTTATTATTATCAACTTGTTCAATAAAACAGGATTATTCATTATGTTATCACTTTAGCTCAGCAAAGAATTTTAAATTAGTTTAATTCATGCTGTAATGCTCTTCTTATTCAAGGCCTAGTGAATAATCCATAACTCACATATATAGTAAAAGGTTAGATCTTTGAGGTCAGCTTGATCTCTGGACTTTCAAATTTCATACAAAAAGTTTACTTATAAAACAAAACAGTATGTTAAGTATTCAGAAGACTACTTCTTTATACAATTTTTTATAAATTCACTTCCCCATATACTGTATTTATTAGAGATTCATATTCTCCTCATAAACCCTGTAATGATATTATACTTCTGATTTCAAATGCTATAATACTTTTTGTAAGAATAAATGTTTTGTAAAAGGGATTGTGAATATGTTGATCACCAAAGGCATCTCATGGAAGCTTCCATAACAATGAACTAAAGACCGCCTGGCTTCTAACAAGAAAATGAGCAGAATCTATTTTTAATATCTGTGTCTTCTGTCCATTTTTCACTGAACATAGCAACTTGGTTAGTTTCATAAAATATTTTTTTTCTGTCATATACAGAAAAATCCAACTTGTTATGTATACGTGTTTAGTGGCACCTAATATAGCCATTAATTAGGAAATTTAAGATTGTATTATTTTGAAATACAGTGCAATACTGCTTTTAATATTCTTTTTCAGCTCCTTCCTCAAATGAAAATTTTTTTATAACTAAAATGCTGTCCTAGATAAAATGTTAGGTTAGTATCTCAGTCCTGTACCACCTCTGGTTTTTTTTACCAAATTTATCTTCTTATATACTTCAATCCCCTATTACCCAACTGACACAGCTGCACTTCTAAATTTGGCTTGGAAATAGAGATCTGCAAGTGGAATTCCACTTCAAGATCTGCTGATGGATCTCTTCCTGTGGATCTAAGTTTCTTATACTGTCCCTGCTATTAGGGTATCTGTCTGCCTTATAGTCTTCAGCTTATTTATCCTCACAGTCCTGCAGAGAGACTTTTGTACACAGAGAAATGCAGCACAAAGGAATCAAACATTAATTTAAGGTCACAGTAGTGGCCCTTCACTACAGTGGAGGGAAATGACATCTAACTCTACCTTCTGTGTCACTGAAGGCTACCATTATTATTCTACTGTTTTAGCATTCCTTCTTTGTTTTCTGTATCCCATTCTTAATTTAACTCCTGAAAGTTTTCAATCTTTACTTTTTCTTTCTTCATATCAATTGCACACTCCATCTGGCAATCTGTCCTGCCCCTGAAACCAGAATTCTTGACTCTGTGTGTACTTGGATTAATCCTTTCCTATAACAAAGAGCACATGCCATTCCTTTCCCCTGTTCTGGATAGTAATTTTTTAAGGTATAAGTACAGCTCTGGCTTGTTCCAAAGTGTTACTTGTTTTTCACAAGGTACAATTCCACTTCAAGACAGGTTGTAAGAGGACACTAATAAAGATCAGTAGCAAGAAGGCTGGTTTAGAATAACATTTAAGTTATCCCTCACACATAGGAGAAGAGAAGGAATAAAAGGCTCCTTTCTTTCTGAAAATCTTCAACTCCAACCCATGTAATATGCAACAGTAACCTGGATGGCCATTCACTCAAGGAGATTTAGTATATTGCTGGACATTTCGGAGATCAGTGTTACAGTGGGGTCATGACCATCTGCACGGGTGCAATGCAGGGGAAAGTGCATTACCTTTGGGGTGGCCAGGTGAAATGACAACCCATTGGAGGCAACAGTGTGAACAAAGGCATCAACAAATCTGTAGAGGTTTACGACAAGCAGAAAAGTTTCAGCCCACATGTGAAGGAGTGTGGTTTAGTGGGTCGATGAATAGTTAAAACTGCAGTATTGAGGGGGAAGTAACTTCTCTCTTAACAGAGATCTGATAGAGCCAGAATAATATCTCTGGCCATGCCCTAATTGGATGCACAGCGAAGGACAGCTGTGAGTCTCTGAGCACTGAAAAACAAAAATGCTACCAGCATTTTTGAATTTCAATCTTAATTGTGTTCTTATCAATGTGCAAAGTACATTTAGCTAAAAGCTGATTTTTTAGGATCACAGTCTCCTTCCCTGTGATACCCGTGCATTATATACTCTGAAGTGGTGTGTGCTCTGTGCTAGAATAGTTACCTATGCTCAGATAAGCCATTTTGATAAACTATGTGTTGGAGAAAAAATGCCTATGGCAAGTCATAAAGGAGCTCTCATGGTCAGAATTTATCTGAACTTGGGTAAAATTGCAAAGACTAGTGACTGGAATTTCAAAAGAAAAAAGACTGAATAAAGCTTCTACTTAATAAATATGTCAGAAATGTGGTCCTAGACACTCAAGTCTACTCAGAAAAATAAAACTTGTGTTCTTAATCAGGTATAGACTTTCAAACTATATAAATACATTATTGATAATTGTCATGGTTTAAGCCCATCTGTAACTCAGAACCACACAGCAGCTGTCTCACTCCCCCTGTTCCTCACCCACACTCCCAGGTGGATGGGAAGGAGACTCAAAAGAAATCGAAAGAATGTAACTCACATGGCAGGGATGTTGGAACCAGATGATCTTAAGGTCCTTTCCAACCCTAACTATTGTATGATTCTATGACCTACACCTCCTTTTTGATATGTCCGCATAAATGAAATGTATACACATTCATAACAAAACCAGGCTTGACCTTTAACAAAACAATGTTTCCTTTCAACTTTTTTTTAGGAAACAGTAGTTATTCAGACATAAACTAATACTCTTAAAAAAAGTCTACTGTTCAACAATTTTTTTCATAGTTGTGTTGCTGGAAGGCATGGATGTAGTTCATATTTATCAAATATTTTATTTTATCACTTCTGAGAAATTTCTGTAAATTATATCTCAATCTGAGCTTCCAGGCATAACTAAATCAGGCAAAAAAATATTTACCCTAATAAATACATTGACTTGAGTATTTGGGTAATATCATTATTATGGACAAATTATAAATAAGTACATGATTATACTTTATGTTCAAACAACTGCAAATTACAGATATTTTATCAATTCTGTAGTCCAGTGCAGCAATGAAAAGCCAGTTTTTATAGAATTTTCCTTCCTGGCTTTACTCAACTAATATTTGCCTACATTTTTTATGATAGGACTGTTTGGTAGATGGGTACGTACATATCCACTAAATATACATGGTAGTTTATATTATGCAAATACTGAAGAAGCAAGCAAATTTCCAAGGTGGCTATGAAGCAGGAAGTGAAGAAAATTGGAAGGAGAAAATGCTAGTTCTAAGAAAGGAAAATTGTGAATGAGCATATACATGTTGTTGATACCTATTGTTGCATTTTCTCCTCATCTTCATTTAGCAAGTTGTTTATATAACAGCGATCCCAAGATTAATGGAAAATGCCTTGTTTATTAAGTTTTGTTAATTTTCCACTGTCAGTTTATATGTACAGAATTAAACAGATTGGACTGGATAAGTTTAGTTAGTTCAAGTACTGATCAAGGAACGTTAGCTGTCGAAGGCAGTAAGCACAGAGGAGACCTTCTAATGCATTTACATACAGTTTATATCCATTAACTGATTAGATGAAATATTATAAGACCTCAAAGTACCTGTTTACAAGCAGAACCATCAAACATACAGAATGTCATTTTAAAAGACAGACAAGCCGATCTCTGGTTGCTGCATAGTTGGGTAGAGGAAAACCAGGATAAACCAGAGGAATCAACAGGAGCAGGGACTGAAGTATCCTACAGCAGGAGTACTCCCTGGAAAAGGTTGTCACTAGCTCTCGAATCCAACACATCCTGAGCACAAAGATCAGTCCTGGGAACTGTCAGCAGACTGATTTCACAACAGCCTGTAGCCCTGATTCAAGCTGTAGAATCCAATCTTTTTTCTTGAACCCAGTTCACGGCACCCAGATGAGGGTCAGTTCTATATGCCCAGAACAAGGTTTTCCAGCATATTTTCTAGATGGAAGATTATTTTTTTTTATTTTTTTTTTTTTTTTTTTTTTTTTTTTCCCCTGCTATTAATACTTTCCAGATGACCTGTTAAGTCCTGCTGAAGAAACCTTTCTCCAGTCACTCTGGTGTAGACCTTCACATGGTTTTCAACATGTAATTCATTA
Source organism: Forpus xanthops (assembly GCA_032466535.1). NCBI lineage: Eukaryota > Metazoa > Chordata > Aves > Psittaciformes > Psittacidae > Forpus > Forpus xanthops. Next base: position 4,658 of record JASSUY010020295.1, read on the forward strand.
CTCTGATAATCTTTCAGCAGACATTAAAGGATAACGCATTCAATATATCTAATACAGATGCATGGTTAAGAACAGCCATCCTTGCCATGCCTATGAAGTTTACTGCAGTGTACTGTAATACCTTTATTATACCTGCTAATTTACTGGTAGATCAACACAAATGTGAATGAGACAGGAAAACAGCTGATCATGTTTCTGAGAAAAGATGAAGGTTACGAATCACTTGGAATTTCAACAATCAACCCCAGTGCAGTACATCTCACTGGAAGACAACAGAGCATTGGTTAGTGGGCACTAGTCAGTAAATACTGAAGAAAGCATTTCATTTACATTTCCTCAAACCTGATTTGTAACACTACCTTAATGATAGCTGCAAACTTTTTGAGAGAAGCTTATGCTTTTGATTTATTTTGTTTTAATTTGTAAAGATTTGCACATAAAGCCATGTGTCCAGAAAGATTGATGACTGCAAATATGTAGGAAGTTTCAGCCTAAGACTGTTTAAATTTGTCTGTTTAGAAGCAAAGTTATAACACATGTAAAAGGGAAAAAAAAGGGTGTTCAATTTTAATAATTATGGAAGTTGAACAAAGCACAACTTAGCAAAGTAATTACTGAACAACAAACACAATTAAATTTCTGCTGAGCTGATAAAAAAATGAGAAAGGAGGTGATGGGATAGAAATCCAGACATTTAATATCAACGAAACGCATTGCAGTGGTGGGGAGGGATTATCATTTCTATCCAGCTGTCACATCTGACAAGCCAGATATTTGCTTTTTGAACAATTTTTTTTGAAGTTTGACTCCAAACAGATACTTCGTGGAGAAGTACAGTGGTCTTTTAGAGTTGAAGGTTTCCAGCACCTATGGACCATAACCAAACTGGACTGTATTATTTAGTGGCTGAACTCAGGAAACGAGCAGTTTAAAATACCATGTTAAGACTCCTCAAAGTCTTCAAAATATTTCTCACACTGGTGTTGACATTTCAAGTGCATAAATCCCACTGCTACTGAAGTCCAAATTTCATGTCAGTAAACCTGCAGCTTTCCATCAGCTAATATTTCTTAGGTGCCTAATTCTCTTCCTATGTAGTGTATGGAACAAGAACCCCACTCCAAGCTGTTCCTGCAGGGGAAAAAGACAAGTGGAGACAAGAAATTGACAAACTAAATTCCAATATTGTTTTATTTTCTACATAAGGATGCAAGGTTGCTGCTTTTCTGTTCCTGTGTCTGAAGATTTGTCTAAAGGATTTTTGAGTTTGCTTTGTAATAATTAGGTTATTTTAGTTATCTGTAATCTTATGGATTTTATGAATAATTTTCATCACTGCAAACTTCAGATCAGCATTGATTTGACTGTCTACATTTCCAGAAGTTGTTTCATTCTCCAAATACTATAAAAGCACACTCATAGATTTACTTTTCTACCCCTTTGAAAGGTTCATTTTTATGCTTGTTTTTGACAGAAGCAATCCATTTTTAATCATCAAATCTCAGCGTGATAACAGTGCGTTAAGTAAACTCACATGAATTGAACTACAAGCATTAATTAAGCACAGACTATTTTAGTAAACTTAAAAATGCCTTTGGATTAGTTTGGCCTAAGTGAAACAATTCAACATACACCCACCTAAACCAGGGCATGTGAGAGTTGCATTCAGGATTACAGACCTCTTCTTTCCATTTATTTCCCCTGCCTCTCTCCCTTAGCTGATAGCTCTTGCAGGATATGCTAATGTTATCATCATTACATAGCCCCTGACTGCTTTCAGGAAACTAAAAACATCAGCTGGGGTCAAAGATTTCTCTCTGAAAAACCACTTGAGAGGTCACCTGAGAGTAACAAACAGAGCTCCACTGTGTTTTCTGACTTGGGAGTATTTGTGAACTTATGAAAGAGCCATGGAGATCTACAGCAGGGTAGGGTTGAGCCACAGCATTTCTATTAGAAAACATAGGGAGGTCTAGGGAGTTAATATTCAAGGGCTGAATAGAGGTTGGTCAAAACTGTGAGAGAGAGGCCAGGAAAGCAAAAGGCAGCTTGAGCTGGGCCATCTTCCAAAGGCAAAGCAGTAGTGATTGATGATTAGCAAGAAGACCAATATAGTATCTTCGTATTTATGTGAGGATTTTGTTATAGGGTATTAATAAACTCTTTATTACGTATGGAGTCTAAATGTTAAAAAAAGCCTAAGAATCATTTGGTTACTATTCATTACATGTTGGGCATTTTCCCAAGTCGTTATTGGGTAATGATTCTTCAGCATTCTCCCAAACATCAGATGTACTCCTAAAAAGGCAAGACATCAGTAGCATTGACAAAATACACTGCTCAGAAGTTGTCAGCATTTCAGTGCGGGGCATCAGGGATCCCTTCTGCAGTGTAACATATAGATGCCTGGGAGCCAGTTACCTGCCCTCTTGTTAGCACAAGGGCACTCATCAGCAGTGTCAGTTCTAGACAGTAACGAAAATGATAGGGAACTGCCTGGGGGATACATGCCATTGACAAGGTGCCCTTCCTTACCAAGTTTGCAACCACTGGGTGATCCAATGAATGTGATAGGGGCAACCTCTGACTTCATATTTGCCTAGGGACATTCTTCTTGTTCCTGTCTTAGAACATCGTAAGTATGATGTCTCAAGACATTGCTTTGCATATGCTGTAATTTCTTCTTATAAATGCTTCTAAAAACATTAATTGAGCTATCAGTAATGACTAATGAGAAGGCTCCTTCACAGTAACCCAATGTGTTCTATTCATTTTGGAAGTATAACATCTCCTTATATCTTCATTTGATTTTAACAAAGATGTATTTCCAATAAGGATTGCATTGCAAGCAAAAAGACCTTTCCAATTTAATACAAATTTGGAGACCAGAATGAGGTGAATAGAACAGTATTCATAACAGTGCCATTGCAATGTAACAATGGATTTGTAAACACTCTCCTAGCACTACAATGCTTCCAGGTCAATGGATTTATAGCATACTGGAATGTGAGACACCAAAACAAACATTTAAGGCATTCAGATAAGTTTCAAGTGATTGATATTTTGAAGTGTTTGAGATGCTCTGTCAAATTCTTTTCCATGTTACCTGTACTCTTCTATTTTAGATTCAGCTCAGGAAGGCCTTCTGTGTGCTCACCATATCCTCTTCTGTTTCAAAATAGACATAGGCTAAAGCATTTGCTGAATTGCATCCAGTATTTTATGGAAGAGAAATAGTTCAGCCTTACCCTTCCAAAGAGGAGTTTTTGGTTTTAAGGCTTTTTTTTTTTTTTGTAATCTGGGAGAATGAAACCAAATACACCAAAATGTCCTATGTTTGCAAGCGTGACTCTGGCTAACTCAATGTGTGGCCTTTCACATATCACTTTGTATAAATGTTTCTGATGGCTTTTCTAGAGTCAGGAAGAAGGGCTGGCCCTGAAGGATTGTTGGTTTAGAGGAAGCTCCTTTGAAAAGCACCTTTCCCAGGAAAACAAACACTTAAGTAAATCGCTGGCTTTTACAGGATGAACTTTATACCCAAAACTCAAGTGGATTTGAAATTTGCTTGAAGCAAATATAATTCAAAAAGTGAAGGTATAATTAAATGGCTTCGGTTGGGATGAAACTGCTCTCATGGTAATTCTACTATTAATAAATTTTATTAACCCCTGAAGATTTTCACATCAGAGATGGGACAGCTGATTTAGTTGACATAATTTCATTTATTTTCTTATTTGTTTTGCCAGGCAGAAGAAACTCTATAGAAAACCTTATATGCTTATTATTTCAAGAAAATTGCTGACATTTTGAATATTTTCTAAATTTAATAGATCTCTCCAAAATTGGCATTCATTTACAGTGTCTATTGAGGGTACTACATTTGCAACAGCACAAAATTGAAAAAAACTCTTGCTGATATGGAATCATAACGCATGATGTAATGACACTAGGAAAATATTCATTAGGAAAGGAGATGACAGAAGAGATGTTATACTGTATCTTGTTTTTCATGGTTATGTTACCAAGCATTGTATTTGAAGGTGGGGAAGAAAAAACACAAAAAATAAGCTTACAAAGCAGCTGATTTCCATGATTAAATTGATCAAACACTAATAGACCACTGAAAGATGTGCTATAAAAGTAACAGGATCAAGTGACATAGTTGGATTGAGGGCATATAGTAGGTCAATGGTAGAAGTAAAAACAGGACCTAGTACAAAATGGGGTGCCTGGCAGTTTCAGTTGCCTTCTATTTCCTGGAATTTAACTTTAATAATCTAACATTGAAGTTCAATTTGGATGAGTTAATGTCCTGCTAGTCTTTAGCAAGTGATAATCAGAAACTAAGATTTCTGCCTTTGAGTGCCAGCTGTCTTTTACAGGGTAAGTTGCAGAGGGTAACCTGGAATGAGAATTTGATCCATACTGACAATTTCTGAGCACTGTTGCTTTTAAGGAACATTACACAACCTCCATCAACAGTGTTTATACTGAAGTAGAAAGCCTCCTGTTTGCTCTGCATCTCAGAGAAATCAGGTCCTATTCCAAGAAAATTTAATTCTACTACCTCTCTTTTCTGTCAGGAAGAGAGCTTCCTGAACCTCTTAAGCTTAACAGAGGAAATATACCACTGTGTAACCAGAGGTTTGCCAATGATGTTCTGGTAATTTGTACATTGGTTTATTGGGAAGGTTGCAATTTGCTCTGCCTTTGAGACACTTATATAAACTCTAGAGATGTTTTTGGGTTTGGTTTTTTTTTTTTTCTTTCTAAATGGACAGCATTAAAAAAGAATACTGTAAATTAGTTTCATAAAAGGGGGAATATTTTTACAAATTTGTAGATTAATATTCCAGTACTTTTGTTTATTGAAACTAATTTCCTTGTTTTAAGGATAGGTAAACTGGGAGTTTAATTTCAATCTGGAAATGAGATTTCCAGCCTTCCATGGCAATTTCTGGAGATTTTGGAGAAATATTTGTTTCTAACTTCTACCATCATGTGCAGGATTTGGAACTGTAGATCTCACACTTCATACATGCCATTTGTATTTACCTATCTAATCTGTCTGCATTAACATTTCTAGCATAAAACTGTCTTAGCTGAAAGTAATGGATGTATGCTAACTGGAATATATGCAATGCAGACCATTTCCTAAACTATGAAAAATCATCACATCTTATTATCTTTAATGACGATTACAAAATTAAGTTATGCTGCTTTTCTGAATACAAATGAGTATGCGTGTGTGCATATGTATGAGCATGAGTGTGTATATACATTGGACACTGGCTGTACCTAATTGTCCTCAGAGAACAAGTGAAGCAAATGTGGTTTCACTAATTTATGTGATACCATGCTTTTCCCACAATAAAGGGTGGTACCTTGACATATTTCCATCCTAAACAGTGGCATCTCAATGGCTTTTTTAGCTACTGAAGATCTCAGCAGAAAAAATTTGGAGCAGAGGCATGTGTCTGCATGTGTGTGTTTATAAAACAAAGGAGATTTAAGAAAACAGTACTGCAAAAGTCAAGGACAGTATGTGTTATTAATTATCGAGAAAAATACCAAGAAAACTGATAACAAAAAACATTTTGCTTTTATACACTGGAAAAGAGGAGAAAATGACTAATAATTAAAGTACTGCTTTTTGCAGTGACACAGGACTATGTACAGTGTTGGGGAAATCCAGAATGATGCTCTGTGTGTCAGTGCTTCCTGTTCAGAGTTGAACCGCAGGGGAAGGTACTGTTTGTCCACCCAACTGCTGGTATACCTATGAAGGACACTAAAAGTAAAAAGTATAAATTAATGCTGTAAATAATAATTATAAGTCTATTACCTGGCATGATAGAATTTCAATTATATAATGATGTACTTCTCCAAATAAACTGGATACTGCTATCTGGGCAGTGAGATTTTGTTTGCTTTTCTGAAAGAATTAGGACTTCTGAAACCAATATTTTATGAAAATAGCTGCTAATCTTAGCAATGGGCTCTTTCATTTCAGAACATATTTAGTGAGATACCATGCACAGACTGTTTCAAGCAGGATATCAGGTCAATTCAGAAGTGAAGGTGCTGAGCCTACTGCTTAAAAGGATAAGTTCAAGCCACTGCTGTGTGACCTTTGATAAGTCACAGTCCTCCAAGCCCCATTTCCTCATCTCATGAAATAAAAGTGGGTTTACTGTGTCTCACAGGGAAATTGGGTAGCTAAACACATAAGGAATGATTGAGGGAGCTATAATAATAGGGGACACGTAAATAGATAGTGCTTTAGTAGGGAAACAGAAATGTTGACACTAAGAAGTACTATGCTAAAGTAATGATTGTTTAGAATTAACGTACCCACTTCATGTCTTTTTTAGGGCAAAAAGAACTGAGTAATGTTATAGTGACAAAGTTGTGTTTTAAATTCTATGTCTCAAGGCTTAAACTGTGAAATTACTGTAGCCACATCTGCATTACATTTAACCTGAAAAAAGTCACTGAATATCAATTGCTCTAAAATAATGTTTTAAGAATTTACATGGATGTAAAGGATTTACACAATGCAACTGATGTTCAACTGTTAATTCCCACTTTTTATTTCACAAACATTCATATGCTGTCACTTTTGGCTTGTTTGGACTAGATTAGACAGGACTGACAAATGCTTAAATGTGTGTATGTTACAATCCTGTGCTTTGCTATTTGCTTCACTTTTTTTTCACCTCTTCCCAATTTTCTAGGTTTTAACTATTTTGCTAAAAAACAGGACTTTGAAAATTTCAATGAGGTGAGGATCTGACCATTTTCTCTTTAGCTTTCTAAATCTCCCTGAATCTTTTTAGGTACTCTGTTGAGGACAACATCCTGGTTGCAGAGGCATGTGCCCTGCTGGTTCCCATTACACAAGGCTATCTAGTAAGGGTAAGTCATTTAAAAGCAGCAACCATATAGGACATTAAAAGCAGTCCATAAAACTAAATGAACAAAAAATATGATATCATGCCTATTCACAAATTTTCCTTAAGGACAAAACAAGCCATAGGCCGGTCTCTGCCCCTATTTGTGTGCTATGCTCCAAATTGTATTTAAGAATTATTTTACTCTCCTGCTAAGAATATGTTTATGGGAATATACATTTTGTGGACAGAAAACACTGCAGCACTTGAATGGTCTAATAATGCATATCCAGAGATCAATATGTCACCAGGAAGTTTCCCTCTAGAACTTTTTTCTCAATGTGTGATATAATGATGTGATAGCATTAAAAGTGCCATTACCTGCATATCAAGTCAAAATTGCTGATTTTTACTGTTCGTGTTATGGAAGATACCAAAACTGCAGTGAAGAGAGACAATTAGGAAAAGTAGGATATTGACATATTTTTTGCTCTAAAACAGGTTGCATTTATGCTAGCATGTATTAAAATAAATATATTTTACTTCTTAAGTGCATCAGTCAATTTTTCAAACAGAAGTGTTTATTGAGAAGGGAAAGTCATAAAGAGCACTATTTTCATTGAAAGTGAATTTTCTTTTAAAAATTTAAAAAAAAAAAAACCCAAACATTGAAAATAGCAGAACTTTGTTGTACATCTTTAAGAGTCTTCTCCTTTTGCTGAAAAAGAAGAAAAAAAAAAAAAAGAAAATAATGAAGGAAGAATTTAAACTTTTACTGTATTTTTAAATTTTTCATATTGGAGAAAGTAAGCAAATAAGAATGTGGGAAATGTTCCTCACTATCATAAGTTTGCGGCTAAACACTACCAGGCACAGAAAACTATATATATGTGCATAACCAGAAATGCAAGAGATTAAGAATATTTTCATATATCAAAACCTTATAACAAGGTGTCCTGGGTTCAGCAGCAGCAGTCATTATTTTTTGTTCCTAGTAGCTGGTGCAGTGCTGTCTTCCCAACTTTCAGCCTGGCAACAGCACTGATAACACCAATGTTTATAGTTACAGTTTAGAATATTTTGGTTTGACCAAGGACTGTCTGAGTCTTATGCTCTGCCAGGGAGGAGGGGAAGCTGGGAGGAAGCAGAAACAGGGCACCTGACCCAAAGTGATCAAAGAGGTATTCCATACCACAGTACATCATGCCCAGGATGGAAAACTGGGGACAGGAACCCAGAAGAGTTCAATTAAGTGCTTGATCAGGCGGTGAGCAGCTGTGTCCTCTTCCCTTGTATTTCCCTGGTCACTGTTGTTATTGGTGGTAGCAGCAGTG
>JASSUY010020299.1:4795-30099 GCA_032466535.1 Forpus xanthops
AAACACTGGTGTTATCAGCACTGTTCCCAAACCGAAAATCCAAAACACAGCGCTACACCAGCTACTGTTTAAAGGGGGAAAATGACTGCTACTGCTGAACCCATGACATGGGAGCATCCAAAATGAAGCTTTCAGCATGTCCCCAGTTGTGAGCCTCAGAGGCCTCCATGAGGTTACTTGCACTGCACTGAGGTTGAAAATTTCACAAAGGCATATTCTATTTCTCATTGTAATCTTTTCAGAATAAAGTTACTTCATAAAAAAGGGTAAATCATAACATTTTCTAACAACAAATAATAACCACCTAAAAACCTGGTTTCAAAGGTGTAGACAGAGAAATGGACAAACATTTGTTGTATGACCTACAAATTCCGTATTCAATTTGACTACCCCTAGCATATCGAACTGCTGTGGATAAAATGACACACTTCACTAAGAAGAAATAAATAGCAATGTATTGATGTAAACCTATAAACCAGTGATTTTATAGAATTTATTAGTTAATGCAATAGTGATTTAACAAGGTCTGATGGTGAAGTACGCTAGACTGTTTGCTGCATGAAGGGCAGGGTCAGACAAAACCATCAGAGACCCTCTCATTGAGTCATGAGGTTCAGAAAGGACCCCTTGTGTTCTAAAATCCTCAGAGAAGAGTCTAGATGCATCTAGATCCAGACTTAGCTCCAGACTTGATCAGTGGTTTATGTCTAAAGGATTATATATACACAATCAATCCTTTGTACCACTTAGCTATGATTTCAAAGTTTAACATGCTAGCAATCACTTACTGAGGATCTGTTGCTGCAAGGAGCCTCTCAAGCTCAAGGAGTAATCTTGAGGGGCATCATTACTCAAGGAGAGATCCTGGTGTGCAGCTCACTGCCATGCAGGATAGATGGGTAAGCCCTGGGCAGCCTGCCCACTGTTCATAGAGTAAGATAATTGACTCAGAGTGACATTTGCATACCACTGCAGCAATTTGCGTTGAGTCAGCAACAGTATTATGGTTAGGGGTAGGTGGAGTACATTTGTTCAAATTCGCCCTTGGGTCTCACAGTAACTGGTCATCACGACCCAGACACACCCATTACCACCACCACTGATGGTAATAACTTGTGCAGAGTTAGGAAGTAAAGGTCAGGTTGAGTCAGGTGAGCACACCACTATACAAACGCTTAGATGCTCTAAACATGAGAAACTGGGTGAGTGACTTCATTTTAACTGATGTTTTTTATCCCATATATTACAATTATATAATTATATGATAATGTAATTGTATAATAATACATTTATTTCAGTATTTGTCAGATCACAGCAAAGCATGTCTATAAACATGAACCCTCCAGAATTTAAAAGACTAGGCTGGAGCATTTCTGGCTTATATCACACAATACATTTTCTCAAACTCTGCTTTTCAATTCCCAACCTAAACTTCCTGAAAGCTGGAGGTTGGCAGATATAGAGATGCTGGCACAGAGATTACTGTTTCTAAGACTTGTCTCTAGTTTTATTTAGTTATTTCAGACCATGGTAGGATCTGAGAGGATGATGATAATCTGTGATTTTTAGTGAAAATGTAATAGGAGATTTTTATTGTAGGATATATCAAGGACTTTGAAGAGAATGAACAAAACATGTACTGAATGAAGTACCTGGTGTCTTTTGGTGTCGCTCAGGTCTGCCTACTGTGTATACTCCTGATTTAAGAAAGCTGCGTGGAGAAGGTTTTCTGATACAATGTAGGATGCCGTGGGTGCTGCTGATCATATGAGGTATGCCCAAGCTGTGGGGCTATTTTAAATCCTCATTGGAAATACAGTCTAGTGTAGCTCTAAAACGATGTAGGGCTCAATGTATAACAGTGGAACAAGGTAGTTATTAAAAAGTAATTAATGTGTTGACTACCAGGATATTTCTAAGTTGCTAAGATCATGTGTGAAAAATCCCAGGTCAATAACACTGCCAAATACACTTCTCCAGTTTTCCAGCAACTAATTCTATTTAAAGTGTGGAAAAATTCACTCTGCATCTCACTCTCATTTGTTATCAGCTAATTAACTGCAAGTTTTTCTGTTTATTTTATCAAATATAATCTAGAGGGGTGTTTGGTTTAGTTTGGTTTTTGACCTACCTTTTTTTTTACATGCCGAGTAGCTTAATTACTTTAGATTTCTTAATAACATCCAGTCCTCCAGAACTGCTGAAATTTTACTGAAGAAATAACTTTCAGTCAATTGACATCTCAGTCTTTCAAGGAACTTTATTAATCATCTATAATCTTTCATAGGCTATTACTTCACCTGCTTTAAAAAACTGATTTTAAGCAGATAATTAGCTGGCAATAACGACTATGGCAATTAGAAATATCAGTCATCTGCAGTAAGATGACTGTTAATCACATAAGAATTTTTTTAAAAGCATCACCCAAGAAGGGTTCAGCATAATTTCCAGTACCTTAGGTGGGCCTACAAAAATAGATGGAGTGGGACTTTTTACAAAGGCATGTAGGGATAGAAAAAGGGGAAATGACTTTCAGATGAAAGAGGGTAAATTTAGATTAGATATTAGGAAGAAATTCTTCACTGTGAGGGTGGTGAGGCACTGGCACAGGTTGTCCAGAGGAGCTGTGGCTGCCCCATTCCTGGAGTGTTCAAGGCCACATTTGTCCTCGTTATTAAGAGCATGCTCCATCCACAAGGCTGAAATCTGCAAGTGTCCTTGTTTCAGCTGGGATAGAGTTAATTTTCTTCGTAGTAGCTGCTGCAGTCCTGTGTTTTGGTTTTAGTTTGAGAACAACACTGATAACAAGCCGATGTTTTAGTTGTTGCTAAGTAATGCTTACTGTGATCAAAGACTTTTCAGTCTCTTGTACTCTTCAAGTGAAGAGCTGCACAAGAAGCTAGAAGGAAGCAGAGATAGGAAGCCTGACCCAAACAAGCTAAAGGGGTATTCCATATCACAGCACATCAAGCCCAGTATAGAAACTGGGGGGAGTTACCTGGAAGGGACCAATTTCTGCTCAGGTCAGGCTGGTTATCTCTCTGTGGATGGTAAGCAGTTGCATCGTACATTACTTGTGTTTATTGTTTTTTTTTTCCCTATCCCCTCCTAGTTTTATATTCTCTCACCTTGTTATTTCCTTTAGAATTATTATCATTATATTTTACTTTATTTTAATTATTAAATTGTTTTTATCTCAACTTGTGGTATTCTTTTCTACATTCTTTCAATTCTCCCCCTCATCCTGTGGTAATTAGGGGTGCAAGTGAGCGGCTGCATGGTGCTGAGTTGCCAGCTGGGTTCAAACCATGACAAAAAGGAAAGACTAACAGCTATCTTTATAGACAGTTGCTTCCTTACTTTTCAAACAAAATAAATAAATTTAAAAAAAAAATCAAACAAACCAAAACCTCCAACCAAACAACCAAAAAAAAAAAATCAAAAACCTAAACAAGAAAACAAAGGAGCCATTTGAAAGGGCAATATACATTTCCAAATGTGCAATATGTGACGAGCTATTAATTATGTCCAATTCCACTAACTGGTGTCATTGAAGAAATCCACCTTGGTTAAGATTAAAATACAGTGGTCCAAAATAAATACCAACATGCACTTAAATCACTTTGCTTTTTTTTTTTTTTTTTTGCTTTTCTTTGCAGCTTCAGACAACAGAGGAGGGAGATGTTGTAGAAGAAGGAAAAATCAAGTATATAAAATTCCTCCCTTCTGAGAAAGAATATCTCTTGCTTTTTTTCTAGTGAGACCACAATGAGTATAGTCATTGTCATTGCAATAGATTTATGCTTATTGCTACATAAAATTGTGCATGACATTTTTATTTTCTAAGGATGCCTCTGAGGAAGATCAGAAAGGTGGAGAATTCAGTATTTCCAGCTGTACCATCCCAGTCTGAAGGGATCAAAAGGAAGAAAAGTAGTTTCCCTCCAGGGCACAGGATGGAAAAGAAATGTGCTTTAGAGTGGTGTCTTGTCTTGCTCCTCGGTGGGCACTGACGGGTTTACTCTTTGAAAAACGTTCAAAACTTGTGTGACCAAAGCCATGAACAGCCTATCCCAGTTTGGATCTTTGAAGCTAGCCTTGACTTGAGCCTAAGGTTTTGCCAGATGTCTTCCAGAGGTCTCTTACAACTGAATTTATTCTATGTATGTTGGAGTAGTTCACAGTGTTACGGCATTAAGTGTAGAATTCCTTTGTTAATGATTTCTTGTTGTTTTTTTTTTTATTCTTTTTTTCAGTTAGCATTATTCCTATGACTACCAAAATGAGATTGTTTAGCAGAATAAAGTAAAATCTATAGCTCAATCCTTGTTCTCCCAGGTTTATATTTTGACATAACCCCAGCGATTACAGGAGAGGAATAGTAGCAAGTCAAAAATTACCATAGTCATTATAACCGTTACATAAAAGCAGTATATCAAAATGTAAACTCTTCCTGTGCCAAGTAAATGTTAATGAGTAGTGTAAGGGAACATTAAATATAAATACACATAATTACAGCTTGCTAATGACAAGAAATTTTTTCTTTCTTTCTCAGAGGGCATTGATCCAAAATACAAAGCTGAAATAAAAGTATATCTCTAATCCTGTAATCACAATAGGACTTAGAGAGCTACAAGCTATCAGTCAGTCAGAAGTCAGCTGAATACATGTCACTGCTAATGTCCTCAGTCAGTTCTATTTTCCCCCAGAAATTAGGCAGAAAATTGCTCTGAAACAGGAACTTAAAAATTGTAGTAAGAAATCACTTCAGGTAATTTGTTTTAAAAATAGAAATTGTAGAAGAGAAAAAATTGTAGAAAAAAAACAACTACAAATCAAGCACAAGGAATAAATCTCTGTTTTCATTCATAGACAGGACAGAAAAATGTGTTTGTGAAAGAAATTATTTAAATGTTCTATATTACATTTGATTGGAGGGGAAAAATTAATTTCGTTCCCTGGAGGGAAAAAGCTAATATGCTACTAACTGCAGCAAAAACAGAGCCATTCCAAGCTGACATTTGTAATTAAAAAGAGAAAATATTTAATGGAAGCTTGTGAATACTTTGCCATGGAAAAAAATGCTTTTAGCCTTTAAAAAATTTCTCTTTTATTGTAATTTGCTTAAACTACCCCTGCACAGTCTTTGTACTACATGTGAAGCAAACATTAGTATTCTGTGAAATAGAGACGGACTGGCCAAAGTAGTGTTTAAAGATGATGTAGCTGGGCAGCTAATCGAAGGAATGAAAATTTCATCCAACCAGTCCCGTATGTATCCAACCAGTACCTGCATGTATCCCAAGGCAGCTCCAAGCCATCTCTTCTAGTTTAAAAGTTAGGGATTACTACCTCCTAAACTTTTAAAATATGAGTAATTTGTAGTGTATGTGTATTGTAATCATTATGCATCTCTCCCTATGCAGCAGTTTAAATAGAAATAGAAGAATTATATTAACTTCAGCCCCATACAACTCCCACATTGTGTTCATATATGGACTTCTATAACTTTGCATTCTAAAGCTAATTTTAACACTACACATTTTTCTCTCTGTTTAAAATGTGATCATTCTTACCAAAAACCTATGCTTTTATTTAATTTTTTTTTTCTGCATGCATAGGCTCACAAGGGTTACAAGATGAGTCTGAATTAAGCTTATTGGAGATATTCGTGCAGTACTGCGTTATTTGAATATTTTATCCAGCCACTATGGATCTATTTAAAACTTGATAAAATCTAAATGAGGGATAAAAAAATTAATTTATTTCACAACCTGTGTTCACCAGAATATCAGGTAGTTGATCAGAAATATTAAAGCAGTTGAAATAAATCCTACTCAGCCTATATGCCAGATTTATGTGTTTGTTTTCCTAAAGTGGTAGCAAATGTGAAAACCTACCAATATTCCTTCCTTTTTTCCCTCTCTGCTTGCTTTTTATTTTGGTTTGGTAACATATTAAATCTTTGTCAGCCACATTTATTTAACTACGTATTTTCCTATTATCTAATGGTTTTAGGAGATGAAAACCATCCATTTTGATTATAGGACCTTGAAGCAGGCACTAACTCTTACTTTAATTCTGATAGCATTGCCTTAATGAAAAAAAGGTGGTTGAGAATGCAGGTCATCACTGCAAGCCAGTGCAAGCTGCTGATGCACAGGATAATTGCAATAACTCCTTACTTCTGCTACTTTTCACAGCTGGGTGACCTTCAGTGACTCCCAAGTTCATGTTGGTGGCACAGAGGGTGATGTGGCAGCACAACTGATTAAGTCTGTAAATCCAGAAAAACTGGGGAACTGTAAAAAATACTGCAACACTTTTGCAAAGGAAAGGTAAGTAAGAACGCTGAGAGGCAAGCAAAATATCATGATGCGGCAACAAAAGAAGCTCGCTCAGTCATGGTGAAGGATGTCCAGGATTACAGGGACAGCAATGGGATGCTGATTCAGAGATTCACTGTCTCCTCTTCTTTGCTCCCACACCAACACTTCTCTGCCTGTACACAATAAAATAATCAGAATTAAAAAAAAAGGCCAGTAATAAATAAACATTTTTATTTGACCTTTCAGTAGAGGGTAACCTAATTTATAGTGAAATAAATCTGCAGTTTGAATAGAGCTCAACCAGAAATAGATTTCTTGTGGTGGTATTTGGGACATGGGATGTTTTTCCTCCTGGGTTAGGATTAAAAGTAAAAATCTATCAATTTATTGAAAAATCATAATCAATAAACAGATTTATACCAAGTCTGGTAAAAGATTTTCTTCTGTTGTCTTCAAAACTGATTAAGAAGGTGTTAACCTTCTTGGTTTTCATCTTAATTAGTACACAATAACTGAATTACAAACCAAAAAGAAGTTGCTTCAAATTACAAAACCTAAAGTTTCATGTAAAACATATCAAAAGAATCATTAAGACCAAAACTACGCCTTTTTCTTAGCCTAAACACTGATAAAAATTGACCTTTATGTTATTCATAAGGAATAGCCACAACTGTTATTGTCAGCTGGACAGAAGAGCAGGAACTTTTTTTGTACTTTTAAACTACTCTTTGTTCTCCCATTAGAGCATCCACCACACTTTGTTGGTCTTCATGCCAGCACATCTATCAAGTGCAGCTCCTGCCCAACAGCTAACAGATGTGACAAGAGAGCTCTGAACATCACATAAAAGCCAGTTATGAGCTGTCTCTGATGCTGTCTTTCAGATCTACAATTCTAAGCCAAGCAACAGCTAAAGACCTGATTGGATCCTAAAATATGCACCATTTTAATGGTAATTTATGAGTCAGCTACTTAAAATGTTAAGCAAGTTACAGTATTTATATAATTTCTATCATGATTTTGCATTGTAACACTAGCAGTAATATGCAAGGTCACAATACAATTATTTTAAACATTTCTTATTCTAAAATCTGTTTAAATTTTCTACTTTAAAACTGTAATTAAAGCTTTCAGGGAAATCCTTTCTTATTCTCAAACTCCTTTCTTATTTTCTTTATATTAGTCAAGCCCTCCTCTCACTTCTCAATTGCCTATACCATATCCCACGTAAAAACCTGAAATATAGATTTCTCTCCTACACCTGCAGCACACCAAATCTGGAAAGCAGTCTAACTCAGGAGTCCTGTGCCAGTTGATGTGCTAAGTCAGTATTTTCCTTTCATGATGTGCTCTTACTCAGTACCAAGCTTTTCATATTTTTTCATTCATATGCTCAAATGGGTGGTCTACAAATGTATTTTGGAGAGCTCATCTGTGTGACAGAGTCATGGAGGTGCCACAAAAAAATGCTGGTAGAAAAGGCACTAACTGGGACTTGGTATACTGAAGAGCGATGAGATGGGAACAGCAAGCAGTGGAAGCCATTGTTTCCTGGTCTAACATAGCTATTGTAGAAAAATACTCTTTTATTTGCAATAGGAGTTGAATTATGAAAGATGTGCCTATAGTATATGTATGATAATTAGTAGTTTTTATGAATGGTTTCCATCATTTTTATGAAGTTTTATCTCCCATGAGTAATAGGAAAGTAAAAAAAGAAAATCAATTAAAATGTTTTTTCTCTCTCACAACTGCTTTATTACATGTTATTTTGAAGATTATGTAGCAATTTCATGTTTTTCTGATTTCTGAAAATTTTCACTTCATGAAGAATGTACTGCTTAGGGTTAAATTCAGGCCATTTAATTTTGTGGACATGCCTGAAGGTTGAATAGGCCTATGAGGGTACCTGCTTCCTTTGTCTTCTCTTTATTTTGGCCTTTGCAATTTTCTGTACCCATATGCTGCATGGCATCCATTGTTGGCATTCTTCATGAAGCTGAAAACACATGGAACAATTTACTAAGTCAGTAACATGCCAGGGCCTTAATAATGCTCCTTTTGAATGGTTCATGTGTGATCTGATCCCTTTAAGTCTAAAATCATTGCTCAGCTTATACTCCAAACCAAACATTTCTCTCTCCAAAACAAAGTATTAAAACCCACCACCCACCTCACTATGAAAGCCAAGGTAAAGGTAGTTATTTCAGCTCTTACAAAGCATGTTTGCAAAAAGTGGTTTCCTCACCAACTGTTCTTTGTATGGTCCTGGTTATTGAATTAAAGCAAACTTCTCAAAAATAAATTAATTTAGTGTACCAGATGGTCATCTAAAATAGCATGTATTTTAGCTTACTGTGTAGCAGCCAAGGTGATTTAAATCAACTAGAAGAGAGGCACACTAATCAGGTCAGCTGACAGTTATTGGATCAAACCTGATTGAAATTCAGAAATTTAGGGAAAATAAATTTGCTAAGAACACAACATTTTCCTCCCACAGTGACCCTATGGATAAAACTTTTAAGACATTAAAATTATTCTGGTTTGGAGAATAAGATTTAGTAGACATGTCAGGCTTTTATTTTACTGTTTAGCCTCTGTGACTTTGTTTGACTGTAAAAGATATCACATAAAACCAAGCACCATGGAGCAAACAGAAGACAGAAAAGGTCCAATTCTTGGCTGTCTTGCATTAGTCTTTTAAAATTGTTCAAACTAGACATAAAGCACTACAAAGGCAAAATAGCTGCATTTTATACTTGGTTCTCACAGTTGTAAATGGAAACAAAGCAGAAAGGGGGGAATTTGTGCAGCCAAAAGGATATATTTCTTTCTGGAGTTTGAGTTACCTATGCTATCATAAACTTCAAACTTTCTTTTCATAAAAATGTTTGCTAAGCATAGAGATAAGTTACAGGTGAGTTTAATGTGCCACCTGAGATGCCCCTGTCAGCGTCTTTTAATTAACTTAATCTTCAAGGCCCTGAACTGTGGAACAACAGCTGGGTTTTATCCTCCAGGTAGGGAATGAAATCTCTCTCTTATTTTGCAGATGTTGTGTACAAATCTGGTTCAAAAATAAGTTTTCCAGCCTGTGGGCCAAAACTTTAATATCATTTTCAATTCAAAACTAAGATGAAAAGGTACAGTTCAGGAGTATTTTGGGGAAAACATATTCAGGAATGGGACCCATTTAGAAATAATGGATTTTTTCCAGTCAAAATGGGATGATTAAACATTTATCTTATTAAAGAGCAACCAAACTCGGAACTTAGACCATTCAGATAACCTGAGACCCTTAACTCCCTGTAGCACACAGAAAAGCTTTTTTTCTGTCCTAGGAACATCAGAAGTCCCATGACCAAGAGTTATTTAGGCTTGCTATTCCTCTAATTTTCTTTAACCTTTCCTAGGCAACTTAGAATGAATTGACCTGACAGGGAGTCTGTGCTCAACAGAACATTGATATTTATTGCCACCTTATCCCTCTGCTTTTTCCTTTCTCAAATCTTCTCAGTATGGCATGGAAGTTCCTTGTGGTATAAGTTCAGCTGAAAATCAGGACAGTGTAAAGCCATCAAGAACTGCCAGACTATGGATCTAATTTGATCAGTCATGTTCTTCTAGTCCCATACGAGAGAGAAAATGCATACATTTTCTTTAAATGTCTATCTATCTAGTGGCAGTATTATTTTTAAAAGTCAGTATTTACCTGCAGCCTTTATTTCACAGAATCATAGAATATTTTAATTTGGAAGGAATTGATAAGTATCCATAAATTCAACTCATGTATTTATGAATAGGATATACAGTATATATGTCTTATAGCAGGCTGTTAGAAAATACAGTGAGGTTGGGAAAGATACATTCATTAGCACTGGAGATGAATCTATAATTTCTCTTGAGGCAGATTAGACTAAAAATAAGTTGCTTACATTTGATTTGGCTTACTGTAGCATGCTCTTATTAAAAATGCTTATATAGGATAAGCTTATGTTACAGATTACCATTAAAAAACATTTCTAAAATTTCTTGTCAATACAAAAAAAAAACAAACAAACAAACAAAAAAAAAACCAAACAAAAAAACCACAACTGTGTGGAGTTGATTGATAGCAGACTTTTCTGTCAACATCAAGCAAGTAATTGTGTGTGCTTCCACTGTTTTTCAAGGTCATTCTACCCCTTGCTGGCCTGCATGCTGAACCTTGGCTGTACTTGAACAAACTATAAAATTAGGGGCATAAACAGAGGGTTCACCAGTGGATGCATATGGCAGGGTCGTGCTCTGAACCAAATACTCAGAAAAGCTGAGTACAGAGCATGCAGCAACCATGGCACCAGCAGTCTGGCAAGTCTGCACTTGTATCATACAAATGTGCAATACTCAAAAAAGCACTAGCTCATTGGAAACCCCAGCATTTTTCCCTCCAGTTCTTTAAGTGTTGCTGTTGTGCACATAGAGTTGTGATAATAGGAGTGAGAGTCCAAATACTCCTTATCTATTTACTTCTCTTTCCATTTTTAGCTGCACTCATAATTTGCAACGTTCCAGCCACTTGTAAGTCAAAGGGAGCTGAAAGCTGTAGCACAAAACAATATCTTGCTAACCAAATGCTTCAAGTGGGTCTTAATCATTAGGCTACATTGAACTTTGGACTATTCATATGCATAAAAGATTATAAAATCAAAGCTTCATACAGCATTGCTTAATTAATGTCTTAATCAACCACAATTACTGGGCTGTTGTTTCTAAGAATAAGCTTAGTCTGCTATGAGAAACAGGCACAATAACCTTACTTTTTGGGTAGTATCTTTGAAATATAATCCCTGATAAAACTTTTTTTTAGTCATTTTAGGAACCTCTTCCCAAGACTTTGGGGGGAAAAGCAGAAAAATCTACTAATTTTTCTGGACATAAATGACAAATATGCATCCAGAAACATTCAGCAGGTGTTTGCTTGGGGTTCTTTGCTTGTTTGTTTGTTTGTTTGTTTTTTAATACTATGTCTAAATAAGGTGAATACTAATAAAATAAGTTAACACACTATTTGTTACAATTGATATCTCTCTGTGTGAATGGGACTTCCAAGTACTAGAAAGTACAATTTCAGGTTGACAGTGCTGTAATAACTAGAAATACCTTCTGGGCCACTTACTCTAAAAGAGACTCTCCTAAAATAAAACAGCCAGCTACCTTTTCTGTCAAGGGTAAAAATTAAAACTAGTTACAGCCATATTCCATAAAGTACTTTTTCAGTACTGGCCTTATTTAGGAAATTTTCCTGAAAACTAGCAGAAAAAAAATCTGCGAAGCAATATCTGTACTGAATATTATATATGTCTCACACAAGAATGCAGAGTGCAGAACGTAACTTACATGTTACTGAGGCAGACTTACCGTAAGAGAATTATTAGTTACATATGATGATTTCATTTAAACACTAGTTGGAACTAGTCCAAAGGAGGGCCACGAAGACGGTCAGGGGACTGGAGCACCTCTCTTATGCAGATAGGTTGAGAAAGTTGGGGTTGTTCAGCCTGGAGAAGAGAAGGCTGCGTGGAGACCTCACAGCAGCCTTCGAGTATTTGAAAGGGGCTTATAGAGATGCTGGGGATGGACTATTCATTAGGGACTGTAGCGATAGGACAAGGGGTAATGGGTTCAAACTTAAACAGGGGAATTTTAGATTGGATCTGAGGAAGAAATCCTTTCCTGTGAGGGTGGTGAGTCACTGGAATGGGTTGCCCAGGGAAGTTGTGAATGCTCCATTGCTGGCAGTGTTCAAGGCCGGGTTGGACATAGCCTTGAGTGGCATGGTTTAGTGGGAGGTGTCCCTGCCCATAGCAGGGAGGCTGTAACTTGATAATCTTAAGGTCCTTTCCAACCCTAACCATTCTATGATTCCATGCGTGTTTGAAATGTTTCTAGAGTAAGAGACTGACAGAAAACAAGGATGCTAGGACTGTGGCAAATCCAGGGAGAGGAATAATTCCTTCTCTTCCTTCTTATTCTCTGCTGTTGTTTGACTTGGGAAAATAAAACTAAATAAAATACAAACAACATGAGAAAAAAAATAAAACCAACCTAAATCAAAATCAACCAAGCAAAAAAAAAGCCAACTCAGGACCTTCATCTATAGGTTAGCTAAATCAAAACGATGAGAGGATTTGAACTAAGGAAGATGGTTTCCCTGTAGGTCTTCACAGGGCCTACAGTTTTTCGTTATTTTGTTTTCCAGCACAGAGCATGGCTCTTTTCAAAGGGCCATACAAGATGCGTACTTAATGAAAACCCTCATATTGCAGAGACCCTGCCTTTCCTGCTGGCTAGCTCAAAAATTACATTGCATTACTAGCATCCTAAAAACAAAACAGATTATTAGCTTTGGGTTATTACAGTACTAGGTAGCACTTTTTGAACCAAAATTAATGCAGTCCACCTGGCATACACAATATAGCAGACAATTTAACAAACTGTCATATTCCAGACATGTTTTGATGTGATAGGTTGGAAAAAATACAAAGGTGCTAAATTAACTACTTTTTTCCTATAGTCAACAACACTGTTTTTGAAGTTAATGGTATACCCAGCAAAGTCATTTACTAATTGATACAGAAAATGTTTTAAGCAGGGGGGTTGGAACTAGCTGATCTTAAGGCCCTTTCCAGCCCAAACCATTCTATGATAAGTAGAGAAATTGAGTAACAAAGAAAACAAAAATAGCTTTCAGTATTAGGGAAGTTATTTGAATTTGTTCAAGCAATCACTTGAGTAGCTCAGTAAAGATAACATTAACTTGACAAATACATGCCATGGCTACATACCTGGTAAGATGATATAGCACTATGGTAAGACTCAAGCAACTACTTGATACTGCCAAGTTTCTATCTAGCTCAAGACTCCCTGCTTGAATATTATGTATCTATGCCCCAGTTTGCTAACACATGCAAGCTTATCTTGGTTTTTTTTGGAGATTCAACACAGGTTACAATAGTTACTATTTGGCAGTTTTGCCCAATTGTTAACTCTATGCTGAATTATTAATGCTTTTACTAATATTATTATGTACAAACTGAAGCACAGAATTAAATTCTATTTGTCTTCCAAAAGGGAAAACCGAATGCAGCCCAACATGGAAATTCTGAGAAAGGATGGTACCCTAATTAAAGCAGCTGTTACCTTCATGTGTGCTATCTAAATGTTCTGTATTGCCACAGGCTGACTTTTTCTACTAATTCTGTGATAAATGCATTTTTAAACTCTCCTGCAACCCATACATGATACACATATAATGTGTCACATTCTGGGGAGTTGGATTTCCAAATATCTGTGCAGCTGGCATGAAAATTCAAGGTAATCTCTCGGGCAGTATCTCATGCTTTCCCAAAGGGCTGTGCATCGTGCACACTGCCCAAGTGTTGTCCCTATAAAACTCTCTATGCCAAGAACATTTCTCTATTACTACATCACTCAGCATCTCAACACATGTTCCAAGAACATTTCCTCCTAGTTGCTCTCTCTAACAAGCCAAATTTTAACTTCTATACATTGCTACATATTTGCACTAAAGTTGCTCTTTAGGTGAAAAATGAATACTTGACAACATTTCCAAACAGCACTAAACAGCCCAAATCTACGCTGTCCTAGAAATTTCCAGAAATACTTGAAAACACCACTTAAGTGTTTCAGCAACCCAAAGCAGCTCGACCTTCTAGGGGCTGTAAATAGCTAAAACTGCAGAACATTTGCCAGGTTTCTTTTGAAGTATTATTTCCAGCACTTCTTTTGTCCTTAAAGACAATAAGTAGAGAGTACTATCTATCAGACTAAACTATATAAAACTGAACACTAAAACCAAAAAAGCAAACAGACACAAAGCCTCCTGAATAATACACGTTTGAGTTTTCATATATATGGGGTCATTAGCAAAATTATTTCCTACAGTCTCACGATTCCAAACATGCAGCTTCCTATGACATACATTAGGACCTAATGCCACTTTAAGGGAAAAAGTGAAAAGCCCATTGTAATATCATTTTGAAAGACTGTATAATTTAGAGTCTTTTAAGTCCCATAAGGTTATCTACTATGTGACCAATCACTTACTTCAGCTACAAGATCTCTACTGAGAAATTTGCAAACACCATTGTTATTTTCTTCAAAGTTAATGGGTTTTAAAGAAAGCAAAGTTTAAGTTTCTTCCCCAAAAGCATTTGCAATAAAAGCAAAAATAAGGACAGGCATTAAAAAGCCCAAACCCAACAAATACCCATTAAACTACTTCTTAAGTCAGAAAGATATTAATTAAAATAAAGATTCACATAACAAATATATCCAATGGCATAGTCATTAGTTATTCTTGTTGATGTATAGGACCTAGGTCAAAGTATTCCACAAATTTAGCACAGGTTTATTCTTCCTTTACATTTTAGTCACCATGCAATAGCTTGATAGGAAAAATATAACCTTATAAATTAATCTAGCGGTTACTTTCTACCAGAAACAGATAAATAATTACCTGGTTTGTTGACTTGAGGGAAAACATGATAAACTGAACTGCTCACTTAAAATTCAAATCAAACAAAACTATAGTACTTCCCACTTCAGTTACACACAGCAATTTATTTGTGCAATTTATAAATACCAAGCCACACTTCACTTTATTCATCTAGCCTCCATAAACACATACAGCACCCTGAAACAATTCAAAATGGGTTCTGAGCACTGTTATACTCATTCAGTTAGTACTGCTACTTGCATAACATTCGTAAAAAGCGAGGCAACAATTTCTGTTTCTCAATTCGGCAATTTAAATCCACATTTTCAGCTAATTCCAGACTTCCCTTTTAAACTAGTTTCCTTTATATTTTTTTTAACTAAGATCAGGGAGCCGATTTAGATCTAAAAAAAGTCCTTCTGATGCAACACGCGGGAAGCAGGAGTATCATTGACAAAATGCAGCAAAGCACTTATTTATTGAAGCGCCACATCACTAGTCTTGCATACATAACCCACTTTGTCCAACTTTATCTAAAAATTAGACCTTTATTCCACACTGGCTGTCCCAATCTCCTGTGCAGAGGGCAAGCAGAACAAGTGCTAAGATATCTATGCAATGACACACAGGCAGACATCCAGGATGACCAATAAATGCTATCATCTTCTGGAGTTATCTACAATTTTCCAGAGATAGTGAAAGGATCCTAGACAACCACCTCAGTTACACTCCATGAAATTACTGTTAAGTACCATGGCATTTTCCTAGCCAAATATCTGAGACAATGCAAGACAAACTGAAGCCTTTCAAGTCATTAGCAGATACTGCTGTCAAAAGATGGGCACACTCCGCAGCACTCCTGTCTGAAGGGGGAAAATCTAGGGGACTGGATTATGCCTAGATCTCCTACAACCTAGCATCACACCCAGCCAAATTTGTCGAGCAACCACATGCTTATCTTCACATTTAATAGGGACGATTTAAGAGACAAGGGAGAAAACAAAAAAGGAAAAAAAATCAAAAATAATAGGGCTAAATAGAGGTGCCTTATTTGTTTCTTGCTTCCATAGTCATTAACCATTGAAGAGATGTATGTGATGCCCTTAGAGATGCTGCCTTTAAGAACTGAACGGCATATTTTTACGCTAAGGGCAAAATTCATGCAAGAGATTAAGGCATTTTCAGCTTCTGTGGTACAGCAGTAACATGCAGTTTATGTCTAACAGAAACACAGTGCAAAACACCCTGTTTCATTTATGGTATCAAATCGTTGGTACTCTTCAAAAAGAGATACAAATTAAGGTAAAAGAAAGGTGAGGTCATTGTGTATTAGAAATATGAGAAACTGCAAAGACACTAGAAGCAAAGAATTACTAGGACAAGGACAAAGGTGAAAAGAGACCTATTTGCTCAGGAAATTATATTAAGAGCTAAAAGTACCAAAAGTCTAGCCAAAACTGAATTTCCAAAGATGCTAAAAATCAGTTTTCCAGTTACAGAAGACCAAACTGGGGGGATGCAACAGGTCAGAAACTA
Source organism: Forpus xanthops (assembly GCA_032466535.1). Classification (NCBI taxonomy): domain Eukaryota; kingdom Metazoa; phylum Chordata; class Aves; order Psittaciformes; family Psittacidae; genus Forpus; species Forpus xanthops. The sequence continues at coordinate 21,161 of JASSUY010020299.1, forward strand.
AACAAACAAGATAGCAAGAAAAGCAAGAATTTATGTTTTGCCTTAGTTTTCACTAGGGACAATGATACTAAAAGTGAGAAAAGTGCAGAAAACGGAAATAGGGTGACTAATAGACCTGAACTGGCCGCTTTCAGCTACACCAAGAATGAGCTGAAGAAGACCTTAAAAAACAGACAAGCTACAGGAGTGAAGGAATCGGGACATAATAAAAAATGGACACCAGTCTGGTAAGCATTCCAGTAACATGTATGCGCAATAAGTGATCAAGACATGGGTTGTACTGCTATTACTGAAAAAGAGCAAATAAAAGCATATTGAAGAAGAGGAAAAATAGCCATCCAAGCAATTATTGATCCATTGCTTCAGTTTTTAGAATACAAAATTTTGGACCAAGCTTTGAAGAAAGTATGGAAATGACAGAAGCAGAAATACAGAGGCAAAATTACAATAAATCATGGATCTCCCAGAAGTGAACTGTACCTAAGATATATGTTCTTGCTAGGGAATCTAGATGGTTTTCTAAAGAAAAGATATAGTATATTTCACCTATCTGGGATTTAGCGGAAGTATTAATTTAACACTATTGCACAGTAACAAATGAAGCTAGTATTTCAAATGAATAAAGGTTTAATGAAGGAGAAGACAGAATGGAGTCTGTTGAAAAGGGAGGTATCTGGAAAAGCTACTAGTGGAGTTCCCAGCAATCAGTCTCTTCAATATTTTCATGAATGACTGGCACAAAAATTAGGGTGCGATAATGGAAAAAAATAAGGAGGCACCATCAAAACAATACACAAAATGAACTGGTGGTCCTTGATGATTGCTGTAATAAAAACTGGATGAAATTCAGTAGTACAAAATTTAAAGCCATCCATTTAGTGACCGATTAATTAAAACCATGCATCTTTCTACTACAAAGTAGCAGCTCATCCCCTGGAAAAAACTAGAAAAGTGGAGGACCTGCTAGCTGTACAAGCTCATTACAGATGGACTGAACTGCCAGCACAAAAAAGCTGTGAAAAATAGGAAGAGGTGTAAAAGGAAGGCAGCTCATGACAGGGATGCTGTGATATAACAGTGATACAATGCAATGAGGTCTCATCCAAAGTACTGCACATGATTCCGGTTAAGTCCATAAGAAGAGCAGGAAAAGAACTGGTAAGAAAGTAAGGGACTTAAGCTTCTGGCAGATAAATATAGAGACTAAAAAGCCTCATATGCTTTGTTTAGCAAATCAAAGACTGAGAAGAAACAAGACTGCTTTCTGTAAAAACAGCAGAGTAGTATGCAGCAAAGAACAAGACAGTCTGTTAAACCTAAAAGTTTATTTTAGTCTAAGATCAGGCAGGGAAAAAAATAGGTGGATAATTTCTTTTTTTTTTTTTTTTTAACCATTAAGTAAGGCTTCTGGAACAGAATTCCTATTAGAGTGGTGGGAACAAGTGCTATTATTGGTCATTACAGAAACAATATAAAACACCCCCAATAGCAGAAAAAATGAAAATTATATGTTATCCCAGGCAGAGAAAAAAGCACATATATAAGCTTTGAAAATAATGTTTAATTTGGGGGTTATGGCAAGAATCCACAAATTTAAAGACTCCTTAGGTAAACTGGAAAACTAGAACTACAGCTCCATCACTTGTACACTGTATTAAGGCACAGAAGGCCAGAGGCAGAGGCTGGGGGAAGACCAAGAAGGCATCTGTCGTGGTTTAGACCCAGCCAGTAACTCAGAACCACTCAGTTATTCACTCACCCCTCCTTCTCCCACCTCTCCAGGCAGGATGGGGAGAAGAATCAAAAGAATGTAAACCCCATAGGCTGAGATAAGAACAGTCCAATAACTACAATTATAAAAAGTAAAATACAGTGATAATAGAAAGAATATCAGTAAGAAAATGAAAGATCAGAAAACATAAGTGATGGATGACACAATGGCTCACCACCTGTTGATTGATACCCAGCACAATCTGAGCAGTCATTAGTCCTTCTGGGTAACTTCCCCCAGTTTATACACTGGTCATGATATGCTGTGGTATGGAATACCCCTTTGGCTACTTTGGGTTAGGTGTTTTCTGTATTTCTGCTCCCTCCTGGCTTCTTCCGCCCCTCCTCACTGGCAGAGCATGACAGACTGAAAGTTTCTTGATCAGAATAAACATTACTTAGCAACAACTAAAACACTGGTGTGTTACCAACATTGTTCTCAGGCTGAAGCTGAAATACAGCACTGTACCAGCTACCAGAAAGAAAAATAACTGTTACAGCTGAAACCAGGACAGCATCAAAGTGCCATGTGAGATTTCTAGATTCAACCCTAAATTTTCTTAGAGGAAAACCTTATACCAGAAGGTAGCAAATCAATCTTTCCAACCTAACTCACAGATCAATAGTAGAAAAATTATGACAGAATAACCTCAATTCTTATTTCAGGTTTGTATTGTAGATGCTCCAACAGTGAGAAAAAGATGCAATAAAGTTTTAGAAGTTTATTTACTGATTTATATGATGCATTCTAAGGCAGTAAAAGGTACCAACCAAGTGTCAGAGCAGTCTCTTTTTAAAACAGCTTACTCTGAAGCATCACAATCATTTCCGAGCACATAAACATTGAAAACAAACTTCATAATATATCACATACAGAATTCCTGTCTCTTCTGCCTAATTTGATAAATTTAGGTAGTTACTTCCCATTCTCTATAAATAAAATGAAAGTCAAAAGCAGAAAAACTGCTATTGCACAATTATCTAGATAATCAAATGGAAGTCACGATCACAAAGTATCAATCTTGTTAGACCTATTATTGGAAGTGACTGTTTTCATAGAAAACTTTCAGTTAGAAAGTGCCTCCAAAGGCTGTGTATTCCAGCCTACTGCTCAGAGCATATCTCAGGGCATGAGGTTGCTCAGGGGCTTGCTCAGCCGCATCCTTACCACCTCCAAGGATACAGATTCCCTGAATTCTCAGGTAATTACTAGAATGTATTCCAATTACTGAAATTACCAGTATGGGAGGGCAGGTGGGTTTTTTGGTTTTTTTTTAGTTTTCTCCAAGTAGTGAAAAATAGCTATTCTGGGTGTAAAGCAAAAAAAAAAAAAAAACCACCAAAGTTTAAGTTATTACTTTTGTAACAATATTACTTTAAAATTAAACATTTAATCCAACAAGACATATAAAACACATGGGCAACATAAACCATTAATCTATTTCCTTTCAACCTCTACTGGGTTTATGCATTCAATATTTCAGACAAATAAACCACCATTATTGGTTAAAATCAAATGCACGCAAATTCATTCTCAAAGTAAAAGTAACTCACAAGATATAACCAATTTCTCTATTTAATTAAACAATACCTTGGCTTAGCGCTTCATTTCTATTTTGTTAATGTTTTCAGAGTGGAAATAGAGCCCAACTAAGTCTATTCTTAAAAGCCTTCAAATTTATTCAACAGATCTGCTATAATCCATACATTTGTATTAAAATAAAAACCACAAAAAAAAACCTACAGTTGTTCTACTTACCCACAAGCCTTATTACATTCAGTGTAGTGTTTGTTAGGATAGGTGCATTCACTTTATTGAGGTTATAATCTGACCTCTTTCTGCTCCGCAGAGTTTCTCGAGAAACACTTTAAAGAAAACAAAACAAAATACATCAAATGTCACTCCCTATTATATACAATGATATTAAAATTTTGTAGAAAAGATACCCTTCCTCCTCCCTTCTTTCTCATGACAGTGCAGTTTGTTCTAACATTTAAAGAGAGAAGCCTGGCATAACTTATATAAAATTGTGCTAGAGAACCGTTTCTGAGTTGTTATTTGGCCTCAGTAATCATTTAAACTGCTCTGACTCAAGTTGATAGCTTAGGAAGTAAAGAAAATGAAAACAACACAAGCCACAACAAAACAGGGGCAGCCCAGTAAGCTACAGCTTAAAAAAAGGCTATCTGGAAATGGAAACAATTTTGAGGAAGATGAAACTTAAAAAGCATTAAATATTTCATAAATTGTAGTGTTGCAAGAAGCAGGGAGTTGGAATCTATGATCATTATGGAACCTTCTAATTTGAGATAGTCTATGATTCTCGATGAGAAACCTATGCCAGCTACCATACCTCAAAACTATATTCTTCTAAAAATTCAGAAGGGTTCAATTTTACAGCACAAAGCACAATGACTGTGATTTGTTCTAATAAGCTTTTTTATTCATATCTTCATCACTCCTTTGAAATGAAGCAATTTATGTGATGTACCTTATAAAATCATACTAACAGCATTTTATTCAAAAGAGCTATTTTGTAAAAAAAACATTCCCCTGCTTTGACCCAAGTGAAGGCTTTCTAGTTCTTTTGGAATCCTCTAAATAGAAATAATGTCAGCCTACTTCACAAAGTCTGAATGGATACCTAAGTAGTACAGTGCCCTAGACAGAAATTTGTCTACCTTGGCTAGACAGAAAGTGCCACAGATAAGATTCTTTTAAAGCCTACATATTTGGCTGTTGTATGACTATATATAAATAAAATATGCATATATATATATTTATCAACATAGAATACGTATATTTATGCACATATATGTATGTGTGTGAATATTCTTAATGAAGAAATGAATTTAAAATTCCTAATGGCTGCCTTCAAGTCGTGGAAGAATTTAATTTTTTTTTTAATTTGTAAAAGTTTACTGTTGCTCTGAAAAACAGAAGCCCAAGCCTCAAACCTATTTGTCTGCAAACGACTATTTTTGACACAATAAAATTACGTGTATACACAACAGCAGCTGTAGAAGAACCTTCAGGCACTGTCTATTTCTTCTTAATCAGTTTTGCACTACCTGCTTCACAGAGCCTCCTTCAAAATCTTGCTTTCCAAAGTTTCTTTCTGCAATAATGATGAGCAGTTTATTATTCCTCCCCATTCCGGAGATCTAAGTACTAATAAGCCTTTCTAACTGTGCAGGTAGCATAAAGATCGTTTGATTATTATTCCATTGTCACAGGTTATAGATTAAACAGAAATTGAACTAATTAGAGTACTGAGGTGAAAAGCATGTAAATGAAGCCAAGGACTCACAGTCTACTTACCTTTTCACGGGGGCATCTCCTGTCTGCTCATCCACATAATCTCTTTTCAACTCTTCAGGAACATCACTGTCACTATCATACTCTTGATACGCACTTTTTTCTTGTTCATCCGATTCATACTGTTACCAAAAAAAAAAAAAATAAAAAATTGATTTTCATTATTTTCTATATGAGACACATTGGCAACATAAAACATTAATCTTTGGGTCTTGCTTGTAATTATTTGTGTGTGCTGGTTCTTGGTTTTGTTTTGAAATGTACACAATCCTTTATCTAACTAAGGGCACAAGATCCTGATATTTGAAATATTTATATAGTTATAAGGGAAACAACTCCTCTTTGATGGAAGAAAGCCTCATGCACCATTTGCTTCACAACAGACACAAATTATTCCAGAATAATCCTGTCAAAAACATGAATGTGTAGATAAATTATCCATGTATATCTGCCTTGAGACAAACTTTCTTATACTGAGGAACACCTAATGCTATTTCCACCTTTGGAAAATAGGGAGCTCAAGTAGTAACAGACAACTACTGCCTGTAAACACTTAGCTGCATTTCTAATGTGTTTTAAACTATTCAACGGTTGAATTACTTTTCAAAGATGGCAAGAGAATTATTGCCAGTTGAAGGATGGAAGGCTTAAGGCTAACGTGACATCTGGAAAAACTGAGCAACACAGGCTACAGCATATATAATACAAGATTTCCATGGTAGACATGAATTATTATTACTAGGGTGTGAGTTATATGCAGAAATACTAATCACAAATACAGATACTACATGTTTTTATAATTATGAAACCACACATACAGATTAAAAGTGTACAATTTTGATTATTTCTTTAAATATCTGAAATCTGCAATCTTTTTTCACTCCAATTAAAAGATTAAAGGAAAAAAAATACTTGACACTTTGTAATAACAATTCTTCGTCCCGAATACCTACACAGCTAACACAATATTAAGCATATCCATCAGACTCCAGAATATACTTACACTCCAAGAGAGACCACAGTACCTTAACGTGTACACTGCTCTGAAACCATTTTATCCATGGAATCAATAATGATACATATGACAAAGACAGTCTGGTTTCAGGATCCTGAAGAAATTGCAGGGTTTAAAAGGTTTTGACTGCTCTCAAGAGAAGAAAACCCAGTCTCTCAATCATCCAAAATACACTAAGAGACATATTTTTCCAGTCACGCATGGCAGCTCCTGGCCCCAGCTCCAAGTTATGGAAGCTTTTAAAGCCTAGCACTATGAAAGCACTATATTAGAAAAGCAAGAAGTTCACAATTCAAAGCAAAAACAGCTCAGATGCAAAAAAAGAATGTAGTATGAAACACAGACTAAAAGGAAATGTTCTGATCAGTACTATTCACAGGCAAAATTTCTGCCTCATGGATGTTTCAGACAAAGGACAGCTATAATGCAAGCAGCTCAGTTTATTTAAAAAATGAGCTGAGTTCTGACTTGATTAAGAACAAAGAGAGTCATAGTTTAACTAACTTGGCTGGAACATTAGCATGGAGAATTACCACTAATTATTATGCATTAATATATAATAAATGACGTGTCAATTTAATTAAAATCCAGTGATAGTAGAATGATGAATTGACTACAAATTGTTAATCGCAATTCATATTGACATAAGAATATGATGGCTGACATTAGCTGTCTTAACATCCTAAACAAAAAGTGCTTTGAGAATTATTTTTTTACATGAAAAAATACTTTATTAAGTCCCTTCAACCAAATGCTGGGAAAAAAAATGAGCTTGAAAATTTATTTAATGAGATTAAGATATCTGCATTTTGAAGTATGTACTAAGTAATTCACAACTATTAAACCGTGACCTCAACCTGAAGAGACCTTATAAATCCATTTAAATATGCACAGTCTGCAGTAAAATTTTACAGTGCTAAAGGGTATTCAGATATCTTGAAGCAACAATTAGTTCAGAAGTGTTCAGGCAACTGGTCCAAACAAACCCCTAGTACAGTGGTAAGATTCATCAGAGCTGGAAAGTGTTACAAAACTAAGTTAACTGTATTGCAGCAAAGAAATTTCAGGGAGCTACAGAAAAGAGACACAAAGCATCTCACTGAAGCTTAAGATACAGAGCAGAGGTGACTGGATCCAGAGGCCTGTTTTCAGTTGTCTGGAACTGCAGAAACTAAGCAGTTAAAAAGACCTTAAAATTCTCAAAAGAAATCCAATGACCTTACAGATCATTCGATAGGAAAATTAACTGCTTATATCCTTGTGATGCTATTTCCTGAAATATCTGGAAACATGTCTGCATTCTCTGGAAACAAAATTTTGCAACCTCCATCTGAAATATTTTCAATTTTAAGTGCTAGAATGTGCCTCCACCTTAACTGGTCAGTCAAGAATGTGAAACATAAAACCTCATAAAAATCCCCAATTACCTAAGCAAGTTATTTCTATGTAAAGGACAATCACATAGGTGTAACTTTTTTCCTTCCTTTTTTAAAATAAGAGTTCTTTCTATGTGTGTAGCAGCCAGTAATGGAGGGAGATGAAAAATGTGAAAAGGGAAGGTATGATGGTTACCTGGAGACTACATTTACTTGGATCACAAGAAACCTCAGTTCTCATACCAGGCAGGTTAGATGTCCTGTAGAATACTGACAAGTCAATTAAGCTACCTTATGCCTTAATTCAACAGGGTACTACTAATAGCAGCCTACTTGGCAGCAGAGAGACACTTTGGGCTAGCAAAAGCTGACTCAACAGCAACTCCAACATGCACATCAGCATTTGCTACTTATTTGTTTTGTCAAATGATTTCACAGATACAGAAGCAAAGTTTAGTGCAGAGCTTTGTGCCATTTAAATTTTACCTGAGAAACACATTCTGAAGGGGAAAATGTTAGAACTGGAAAGAATAAAACAGCTCTGTTTAACTTGTGCGCAAAGTTGTCATATATCATACGAGTGTGAACATAAAAATTCCTCAACATATCTGCAGTAAGAAATGGAAGACAATTCTAGCCTTCTACAAGTGTGAGTATACTGCTTACAAGTCACTGAACAAAAAAGTGAGAACAGGGTATGCACTCATTTTCGAGCAGTGACCTGCAAGGAATCAGTGGAGACTGAAATCATGTTTCAACAATCGCTCTTTTTGTTCATGAAATATTATCCAGTCTCAGTAGCGCCAAATAATATAATCTTTGGAAAATAATTTCACACCTTCCTAATTATTCTACGTGCAAATGGTGGTAAGAAATATCCTGCAGTTTTTGAGATGGATTTCTGCATTCACAGTGCAGGTCATGATGGCTCTATACATCAGTTATTCGCTACAGACTCAAACCTTCAGAGAAAAAAAAATATTAAGTTAATTTTCTAGCCCTTTTTTCTTCAGAATAATGTTTCTAAAAGCAAAACTACTCAGAAGCACACAAAAATAATGGAAATTAACTCATCAAGTGGAGGGAGGTTCCATTTTGAAAACCAGAAAAAGTACTATTGGTATTATCATTAATCCTTATTTCATTAAGGACCATTTAGCACATACCTACCAAATAGTTGTTCAGATTCCCCAAAAGCTTCATTTCTGAGTGTGTTTCTACAAAATACTGCAGTTTTCAGCATACCCTGAAGGGCATTCATCTTTGCTTAATATGCTCATTTGAAGTCTGTGTATCAGTCTAACAGTAATAATCATAGAATAGTTAGGGTTGGAAAGGACCTCAAGATCATCAAGTTACAAGTCCCCTGCCATGGGCAGGGGCACCTCACACTAAACCATGTCACTCAAGGCTATGTCCAACCCGGCCTTGAACACTGCCAGCAATGGAGCATTCACAA
>JASSUY010020300.1:0-27384 GCA_032466535.1 Forpus xanthops
TATTATTATTGGTGGTAGCAGTAGTGGTTTATGTTATACCTTAGTTACTAAACTGTTCTTATCTCAACCTGTGGGAGCTGCATCCTTTCAATTCTCCTTCCCATCCCTCCGGGGGTGGGGGGAAAGAAAGAAGGAAGTGAGTAAGAGACAAAACTGTGTGGCTAAGAAGCTTAAACCACAACATATGCATAAACTGAAATAGGTTTAACTCCCTCTCCCTCCCTGGCCTCTGCAGCAAGTCATTATAGTGTGATTTACCTGCAATTCCGCATAAGATGGATAATGTACTGAAGTAAAGGTATGTGGCACTGATACAACTGTAGTCAATGCAATTTTGCTTTCAGAAGCATCAAGATATTTCACAATCAAGTCATCTGTATCTTGCTGTAGTCTAAACAGTCCTGAAAAACAACAGCAAAGATGTTTTGTGAAGGAAGTCTTTTCCTAAAACCAGCAGAAAGGGATTGAGACCCATTCTCCTCCTTTTAGGATGAGACCAGCTTCCTTTCTTGTGGTAGCTGTGGGTCAGAAATTGAGATTTGGCCACAAACCAAACCCATTACTTTGTTGTAGCTATGTTTAAACCCCCAAACACAAAGAACCCACAAACCCTCTTTGAATCTCATTTCTGATTCCTACATTGAAACTACAAATACTAAGGCTTTCACAGATTACTTTCCACTTGCAGCAGGTGACTAATTAAATGCTAATCTGACTAATTTTACCTCAGCAATAATTCACACCTGTGTGCTAAGGACATCCCTCCGCTCTCAACTATACTGAGACACTTTTCTTCCCCAACTTGGTACTCCTATGTAGATTTTCTTCCCCCTCACCTCTCCATTATCCTGCATAGAACCCAATTCCCAAACCTACCAACAAACCCCAACCAACCACCTCAAAAATTAGGGGAAACTTAAGGTGTCGCATCATGAAAACCATCCTCTTTTTGCTCACCTTTACTTTGGCCACCCCGGCAGTAGAAAATAAACAAGCAGACAGTGAAAAGCAAGAAGGGAAAAGGGGAAAAGTATCTACTGGCTGCTTTTATTAAAACCGCCTCATTAATACACCTATGAAGGGGCTTACGCCACGATGAGCACCACACGCAAACGAGGCGGCGCCGCCATAGTCTCCCCTCAGCAGCCTCCTCGTGGCCTCACTGCCCCGAGGCCGGAAGGGCGCGCGCACCTGAGGCGCGAAGACGGTCTTCCTGTCAGCGGGACCCACCGCAACTCGACCCCTCGGCGCTGCAAACAGCACCTCCCGGGACACCGCCGGCTCGGAGGGCGGCCCAGGGCTCAACCCCGGCTCAGAGACGAAGATCCGACATCCCACCTCGAGGAACGCATCCCCGTCACGGCACACACCTCCTCACACTCCACTGCGCCTGCGCATAGAGGCTCCCGCGGCCACCGTTGGCGCATGTGGCTCCGCCCCCTGCGCGCGGTGCGCAGGCGCGCGGCTCAGCCCGCGCTGGGGGAGGGCTTGAGATGAGCGTACTACTGCCCAACATGGCGGATTTTGACACTATCTATGAGCTGGAGGAGGAGGAAGAGGAAGAAGAAGAGCAGGAGTCCGAGCCGGTGGTGCGGAGCCAGGAGTTGCCCCGGCCCCGCGATGCGCCGGATCCCGTAGCGGTACGGGGCGCCGGGCACATCACCGTGTAAGGAGCGGGGGCTGGCGGCTGGCTCGGGGCAGAGTGACAGGCCGGTGTGCTGTGCTGTGCTGTGCTGTGCTGTGCTGTGGTGGGGGAGCCCCGAGCTGCCGGGGCCCGGCTGCCCGCGGGCGGTGCCGGGAGGGGGGAGGACAAGAGGAGGACTGTGCCCTGTCCCTATTTGCCCCGAGCCTCCCTTCCCCCGTGGCCGGGAGCTGTCCGCGTTGCCGTGACCTACAGCCCTGCTCCCTGCCCGCTCCCATCGCCTGCTGTGTGAGGAGAGTTTTACTTTCAACGTGTTAAAATGGGAAGCTAACTGTTTTCCGTAGTAGCTCGAGGTAACTCAAAGTCAGGAATGAACAACTGAAGTTTGGTTAGCTGGTGAGTGCAAGAGCAGCAGCTAATGAGCCCTGGTAGTGATGGGTGTGCTTCTCTTTCTAAATAACCCGTTAGGTAAAAACTAGCTGACACATGATGTGAGGATGAGCAGCCTATGAGGATAAGCAGCATGTGAGGATGAGCAGCCTGTGAGGAAATTTCCCTGCCATCCTCCTCTGCTTGAGCAGAGCCACAGAGCCTCTGCACTGCGCTGCAGCAGATGCACATGGCCATGGGTGGTTGACCTGTTCCAAACTTGATTGTGAGTTTGGTTTAGGTGAAGTGTTCTTGTCATTAGAACACAACATGAGGGAGAGTGTTTGCTTCTTGGTTAAACAGCTGAGACAGGAGATGAGCAAAGTGTGTGACCTTATGTGTCATATTTGCATATAGGAATTTTCTTAGTATTCCTTCCCTTGCAAGTAGAAGAGTTAATTTACCAAAGCACCTCTATAATAAGTTGTTGGTTGTTAGCATTCCTTTTCAAGTAGGGAGGGATATACTTAAGTTTTTGTGTTGCAGGGATCTGTCAAGCTTGTGTTGCTTTGGGTCTTTGGATTGCATAAACCATATATCTCTGTAAATAGGTGCAGTGTGATTTAGCTGTCTGCAGCAAAAACTGGGTGAGGAAGGCTCTCATCCTAGTGAACTAATGTATTTGATACTGTGTCCATCATGTAAGTCTGAGCCAAGTTTGCGTTGAGCAGTTGTCAGTGGGTAGTTGCTCTGCTGTCCCGCAATATATTTGCTTGTGTTGATGGAATTTTCTTCTGCCCTGGCCCCAAATAACATGTAGCCTGACTGAACGATGGGTGTAACACGAGCAGAATGATCAGGACACCACATAACCTTCTTAACAGGTTTGAAGCACTAAAGTGGAAGAAATGTTACATACTCATTTGCTTAGTCTGCTATGATGTTTTTTGTGTATTAATGATGTTTCTCAAAGATCCTTCTTGGCTCCAGCATCTTCTGGGGATGGGAAGAAGCATCTCTAAGAATTCTGTCAGTTAGAGATGTCTGCATCAAAAGAAAACAATACTTGTAAGTGGTGAAGAAACCAGGAGCTAGCATACATGCCTTTTTAACAGCCTGAACTGAACTCCCATCCACCTTGTTTTCCCTTTCTTCCACGCTTCCCCTCCTTCCTCCTATAAAAAGTATACCTGCCTCAATGGTAGAAAGCAGCTTTATGATGTATTCTTAAATCTCTTTATATTACTGAAAATAGAGAGTGGATGTTAGCAGTAAAGTGTAAATAAACCCTGGATGCCACAGTATGTAATCCTAACCTCACTATTAAATGGGAAATATTTTGCTTCCTAAAGAGTTCCTGGATTGTATCTGCTCTGAAGTTCTGTCACTTCTAGATCACACAGATGCTGCTGCTTTTGAAATCAGTTGGCTTCAGAAGGAAGCTCTAGTTACTGAAATAAAATACGTCATTGAGTAAAACTTGTTTGTTTTCTGAACCTCTCTGATAAAAATTTCTGTCCTAATGAGTCAGACACTGTTAAGAAAAAAGAAGGAAATAAATAAGGAAGAAGAAAAAGTTATTTTTAAAGAGCCATTATTTTCCTTGAACTTTTACTTCAGATGCTTTGTGTTCCTCATCTGATAGTGGCTTTCTTGGATACTTCTGGTGTATAGAGAAGGGATAGTTCTCTAATTCCAGGGTTATCTTCTGGTCCAGCTTGTCATGTACAGTCTTTTTGTAAAACTCTCAAGTTTGAAGTTCAAGCTATGTGTTAGCTTCTTTCATGAGAGTTTTTAGTCTTATGACCTTGTCAGTGAGCTCCTGACCCTAACAGACTTCTTCAGTATCCAACAGCACTAATTATAAGTTCCAAGAATCTTCCTAGGGGTTTTAACAAAATCTTGCTTGGTCCACTGACTATTTAGCTAACCCTGTGCATGGTGAGAGTGATCACGCAAAGTGTACTTCTGTTGTTTTACTCACAGAGAGAGCATGTGAGAGCAGTTAGTAAAATCTATGCTCATCTTGTTCAACACTGGAAAATCCTCACTGAAAAAGTTAACTAACAGTCACTATTATTTTCGAAAAGCTTTTGAATTTTAGCACAGAGAAATTGTTAGGACCTAGCAAATGCCTTTTATTTGCTTCTGAGATTCTCGTTTAAGGAGGTATAAACTCACTGCTCTTTCTTGCATAGTTAGTATGACTGGTTGGTGTATGCAAATATCTCAACATAAACAGTGAAGACTGAATCATAAGCCCACCAAAGCAATGGCAATGACTTTCATTCAAAACCAGAGCAGTAAGCAGACTCTAACTTGGTTGTAAGTTTTTATTTAGCTGATGATTATTTTCCATATAATTAAGTCCATGTAAATGGATAATAATGAGGCAATGAAATAGCCAGTAAGCATATTTTTGCCATTAGTATGGAGGTTGTGATTTCTGCTGAAGTCTGCAAACCTCCTTGTTTTGGATACAGATGAATTTTTGTTACTGTATTTTCTGTAGGAGTGCCCCAGGGATCCACAATCCAGGTGCAGTGAAAGGATTGTCAACAATGAGGGGAGGTGGGGGAAGAGCCAGGTGCTCTCAGCTGTGATAAGGTGGTATTTGATTATTGTTTGATACCACTTCATATTCCCTGTATTTAAAATTCCATGTGTTTAAAATAGCAAATTACCTCAGCCTTCCACTAGTTACAAAACTGTAGTTTTCCAGAGTGTCATCCATGTGTAAGGATGCTCATCAGTTGTTCTACTGACTCTTCGTAGGAAAACATCCTGTGCTAGGAAGAGAAGTGTGCAAGGAGATTGCAGCTCAGGGCTCTTGATGAGTGTCTTCTGTATTCTGTAATGTTGGACAAAGCTTAGATAATACCTCATAAGGAATTCTATAAGATTTGAGCTCAACTGTTAAACAGAACCTGGATGAGGTGCAGGAAAGGAGCTGTGCTGAGAGGAGATCGGAGAGCCTATTATATGAGAGGGGGCTGAACAGGTTTGGCTTGTGTAGACTAGTAAAAGTGATTACTATCTATAGATACAGTAGTGAGATAGATGAAAATAAAGTGATACTTAAGTAAAAAAAAAAAAAAAAAAAAAAGTAAAACACCTGTATGTTCTAGATAGAAGAAGGTGTTTTATAAAGTCTTCCCTTTTCAGTTCTGGGGATAGGAAGCCTTATTTACAGTGTGATACCTGTTGCGGGTGGGGTCTGCAGTGGTTCAGGGTGTTCATTTCAATCTTTAATTTGAAGAGGAATTGTTGATTATTACAACTCTTATGAGAAGTTTCTTTCTCCCCATTTCACTAATGAGGGAAAATGAGATGATGGGACTTGCTGATGCCATACATTAAAACAGGCAAAGAGAGACAGGAGAACTAGAAAGTGAGGTAATCCTAATCATTCTGTTGCCTACTAGAACCAGTGCCTGGCTTTTGGAGATACTTGTCATCCAGCAAGCAAACTGCAACCGAAGTATCATAAAGCTGCTTATCTCTTAATCAAGACTTTAAGACTTCAGCCTTTTTACATTAAATATTCTAATACTTCAGCACTTGTACAAAGTTTTGAAAAGCTGGAGAACTAGAGAATGTTCTGCTTTAACATTGCTAAAAGGAATTAAATAAATCTTTTTATTTGGTTCTTGAATTGCCCCCTGTGTGCTAAGAGAAATTAAATGCTTCTGAACTCGGTGGTAATCACAAGGGGAGTCTGTAAAACTTCTAGAGACACTGTAATAAAATTGTGCTAAAGCCATCAGTGATGCTGACTGCATGTAGTATTATAATGTAGCATAGTCCTGGTTTTGATATAGTCAAAACCTTTTATATTCTTCTAGCCATTTGCAGGGCAGTGTAAAAGAGGCTTCTCTGTAACTGTGATCCTTTGGATGTGTTATAACCAACTGGGGTGTCTTGACAAGTGATGAAAGTTTTGGGTTTTAAATGTCTCATGACATTAACAGCCTTCAAATTTGATGTGATAAAATATGTTCTGGTCTTGTATTCTTAATAGATCTAAATCAGAAAGCAGTGATTTCAGTTCTTCATAGGAATTGGTGATGCAATGGGAATTTCAAGGAGTATATGTGACCAGTGAGATAAAAGACACAGCCTGTGGCTTTGGAAGTTCTTGAACTATGAATTATTGATGGTCAGAAGAGTGTTCTGGGGAAATGCTGTACACATTTGTCTTTTTATTTCTCTTTTTTCCATTTGCTGTTTCCTGAGCATCTGCTACTGGACATTCTTAAGAGTCTGTTCTGAGCTAGGTGGACCTTTGGAATGACTTAAGTGGAATTAGTCTGTTATATGAGTAGAGTAAGTAATTCTGCAGTATTACCTGTATGTTCTAGTAGTTCATTCATTATGTTGTCTAATTGCTGCAACTTTGTGACCATCAGTCTTCTCTGGATTTTTGAAAGACTGAAAAGGTTACCTCATTGCTCTCAAATCTTTCTTAAAAAGAAATATATACTATAACAAAACTTGGAAGATTTTGGCTTAAAAAGAAAAGCCACAAAAGTGGAGGCTGATTTGCCAGGTTACATTTGCAGAGAATGTAACCTCTGCAAAGTGTGCTTGTATTAGTAACCTTGGTGGTCTCTTAAAATCTCACTGGTTTTACTGTTGTTTTTTTGTAGCACCAATTTAACCTGCTGGCTCTGCAGTGCACTGGAACACACAGCAGCCCACACTGTTGATTGATGTTCAGGTTGCTCATTCACTTCTAGAAACTTCTCCATTAAACTGTTGAATGAAGCAAATGCAAATAGGTGGCAGTTGGTTACAGTGCTTAGAATAACTTAAAAGATAAAGGTTGAGAAACACTTCAGTTAAGATCTACTCTTGGAGTATGTTTTTAATGTTTTACATGACTGGTGCTCCAATATGCTGCTTTTCACGAGAGTCAAAGCTCTGCGTTAATTAGCCATTGAAGAACTTGACTGCACTTCTCCAGTTGTGATGGCCAACATTCCAATTTGTTCACTGGATTTCAGAAGACAGCAAAAGTTATTATGCTCCTTTCTAAGGTTTATTTTACATTTTTGTGTACTTGCAAAGAAGTTCATTGCCAAGTGTGGATATCTGACTTACTATGCTGTTTGTATGTATTGTATGTGATAGGGGACTGATGGCATGTCAGCAACACCAGTGTATGTGCTGGTGAGCAGGAAGGAGTATGTAGGTGTCAGTTTGCTCAAAACAAATACTCTGTCTCCAGAAGGTTTGCTTCTACAATAAATACTACAAAGCCACCTGTATTTGTGCTCCGCTTTTGGTCTGGGATCCTTTTTGGACTTTTTTTGAACAGGTATAGTCAGGAGGGGGTTCGGCAGAGCTGGCAATGAACTTCGTGTACAATGTACTTAACTCTACAAACTTTAAGCTCTGTGCAGATGTAAAGGTTGTAGCTGAGAGGCCAGCTGCTGCTGTTGTATGAAACAGCTGAATTGCAAAGGTTAAAGATTGCAGTTAGCAGAGGGGATGGAAGATCAGTTTGTGTCCTGCAGCAGCTGGCAGTTTTAGTAGCAGTTCACTTTCTTGGTTAACTTCCTGTCGATTTACATTCTTTAAAGAAAATAAAGCCCAGTCACCTGCACTGTTGTCCTGCTGATCCACCACACTAGCTTTGGAAACTGCTGTTGATTCAGTAGATTTGGGAGCTAGTGGTGACACAGGTTTACAAGCAAGTGTAGCTCACTGCAGGTTGCACTATTCGTAATGAAGTTCTTGTTTGTAACTATGAACGCTTCAATGGAAAATAGTCATGGTGATACCTAAGACTTCGTTTTCTTTAAGCTCATAGTTGGTTTAATACTGTTCTCTATGTAGGCTCTTACATGTTTTGCATGAGATGGTTTAACTCAGCCCAAGGTGATTTTTTACAACTATGTGGTTCTAAATCTCCAAGTTGGTGACAAATGGGTTCCTTATAACCGGCTTTATCTGCTGCACGTGAATAAATTGCATGAGTACGAAAAATAGCAGGAAAAGGATTATTGAGCCTTGTAAAACTGGAATTTAATAGATTGAGGGTTTTTTCTTAAAGATTGGAACTTACTGCTATCCCTTTGTAAAAGAAATTTTTCACCTTCAGTGACCTGAAGGTATTGAAGTAAGGCAATGAGCTGCATTTCTCTGTCTTGTAAATGACCTTATGAATGCTACACAAGACCTTATACAAACTTAGACTTAAAGCTCTTGACCTAATGTAAATTTAAGGGCAAAAGACATGAATAGAGTTTTTTAAAGTAAAAATCTGTGACTTTTTTAAATTAAGGGAAACAATGTAAGTTAGGTGGAATATATTTTGTTTGTCTCTTTTGTTTTCAAGGTTTGGCTTGAGCAACAAGTTTGATACAGAATTTCCTTCTGTTCTGACAGGGAAGGTAAGTGTGAGATTAAACTGTTCTTTTCAATGGGAAGATCCAGTACATTCAGTGGTTTGTGTGTTGCAGATACATGTTCCTGACTGTGCAGTGCAGCACAGGCCAGACCAGCTCTGAAGACTGAATGAACTGCCCTGTGTGAACCCGCTGGTTGATGCCCAGTGCCCATAGTGTGCTTTGAAACAAGGAAAATGCTTTGCAGGGATTGCTGTCATTGTTATTCTAAACACAGCAGAGCTCAACACGACATCATGCTGGTTTCATGCAGGCAATCAACGTGCAAGAAAGGCTCATCTCACCTTGCTTTATGAATATCTGGAATTTGTGCTGCTTCCTCTGTGAATTAAATTATTCCAAATACCAGACTAGCTTAACATGTTTGTCATGAGTTTGTATTTAGACAGAGCTCTGGAAGAGAATCCTTATCTGAAGCTTTAAGGAACAAAACATAGTGTTAAATCTACAAACAATGTAGAGGATTTGGTACCTTTTCAGCAGTACAATAATATAGTTCTGAAAAGGAGTGGTGACAAGTCTCTTGCTCTCCCTGGAGTCCTGTCATAAATGCAAGTTTAATAAGCATTAATTTGTAGCTATTAGTGAAGTCTTTTAACCAAGTTCTTGATCATGGTATTTACATTATTTTCATAATTGTTTTTGGAGATTTTTAGACTTAAATTTTGAATTATTTTTCTCTAGGAATTTTCTTTCTGCGCTTTCACTCCAGTGCTTTTCTTTTGCTGTTTTCTATCTTGTATGTCTTTTCCAGAATTTGTGAGGGACAAGCTTATTTGGCTGTTTGATTTCTCTGTATCACACCATAGAGCTACTGCCTCCTCTGCCTCTTGCAGGAGCTGTTGAGTCATAGTAACAATAGACTAAAATACAGGATGGTTTCTCCTGGTTCTTCCAGACCCATCTGGACTTCTTTGCCTTCCTTTCACCCCAGAGTATCATGGATAAAATCCTTGTGTTTAATTTGTCCAGCTTTTTTGACATCAGGATGCTTGCAAAGCAAATGCTGTTTGGAGGTTTTGGTGCGTAAGAGAACTCTGGCCTTGCTTCAGAATCTCCACAAGCTTAAAAGGAAAAATCTTATGATTCCATAGCATCTAGTGTGAGGACTGGTGATAACACCATTTGCATTTTCCTACCGTGCATATTGGAGTTTCATTCTTTCCTGCAAAGCTCTTTCTGATCATTGAAAAGCCACAGAGGACATTTTGGAAATAGCAATTTTTATGTTTTTAGTCAAGTTGTAGTTCATTATAAGTAAGCCTGGCAGAAAATATTAAAACTTAATCTGATTATATCATTTCATCTCTTTCTGTCTCTCTAAAATGTGTTGATGTGTATTAAAACCCCAAAACAAACCCAACCCCCAAACCTACACTTTTTAATAGGAGCATCAATGCCTGTCACATTTTGCACTTGATTGTCCTCTTCTTCTTAAATAGACAGTGAACAAACATTTAATTTATAGCTCAGTTGACTGCTTGGACTTCATTTGGCAGAGAGAGAGAAGAGGAAGTTCTTGGCATTTACCCTTCTTGTTCCATAGATATAATCGGTCGCAATATGAATCACATCATCAGGGATTTACCATGTATAGGTATTCTGCTTCTGTAGAGACTCTTGATATCCCCTTATCTTTTTTGCATATTGGATTTGAGGAGCTTTATAAGGAGACCTTGGAAATAAATTCGTCCCCTTTTGTCAGGGGAAAACACCAACCAAATGAGGCAGTAAGCACATTTTTCTTGTTGCCTCCTACATGCTGCTGTGAATGACATTAAAAACCACAGCTGCGAATTTTCTGCGTTTTAATACTTTCCTGAATTGCAAGAAATAATCTGCTGCTTCCTCTGGTTGTAACAGTGAATCACCTCCACCCTACTGGAAATGAAAACTAAGTTTTTCTAGTTTGGAGGTTTTCTTCGAATATCCTCAATACTAAGCACTGTAGTCAGTTGAAACACCACTTTAACATCTTCTATTGGTCTTAAAACACAAATTTTAGCTTTTGAATAGCATAGTAGCTGTTTCTATTCACAACTTATGATGAAAATGTTTACTATGAGCTCACGTAATTACTCAGCTAGTATAAAGCAATGCCATACTTTATTCAGTGGCTGGGTAACATGAAGTTTAATGGCTTTGTTGTCTGCTGTGAGTAGACATTAATAATATAACTCATCTGCTAATGGAGTGTAAAAGATGAAGCCATTAGGTGGGATTCAGAGAGTTCTCTATGCTATGCTTTTTAATAAATACAGATGAAGATCTGAGGTTTTAAACACCGGATGGAAAACTACCCAATGCACAATGAAAATCCTAAATAGATAAAACTGTCTGGCTACACTTTTATCCCAAAAGCACCAACTTTCTGGATTTATACCACTATGTAGCTATAGGAATTTACTTAAGCTCCCTGACCCTCATTTTGCCCACTTACATAATGATGACAGTAAAACTACTTGTTTTCTTCTTTGAAATCTTTCCATCTTCTCCCATCTCCTTCCCCTTCCTCCTCTTCTCCCAGATTTTACAGAGCCTGGATAGTTACTGTAAATCAGCCTCAAGCCAAGATACACATAATTACATCTTACATGTTTAATTGAGACATGTTTGTTGCTTTTTTGGGGGAGAAGTGAATTTGTATATTTGAGGATAAAATAGACAATAAAACAAAGGGCAATATCAGGTAGGTCAGATGTTGGGCCTCGCTAATTCAGCTGGATTGACTTAATGTTTATCTTGCAGGATGAGCACAAGCTGGTTGATAAATGCTGAGTTTGGCTTTCAAATAGAGCATTCTTCCCAACTGAATAATGAAAGAAAAGATGTGCCTGCACTTAATGCAGAGGCAATGTTGAAGTTTTAATAATGTGATTGAACTTAGGCCTAAATTTAAATTGTGTGTGCTGCAGTTTTATAGGATCATTAATTCTTCTAGAGCAAGCATTTAAATGCTTTCAACAAATACTCTTCATGATACATGACACAGTAGCACACACTGCTCCAGGTGACAAGAAAATGCTGGAGGTGGTGAGCCTTAAGGAAGACAGTGGAGTTTCCTGCCCTGCTCTTCAAACACTGTGGGTCCCACACAGCGATTACTGTGCAGTGCAGGGAAATGTTGGCCATAAAACGTGCTCTTGGTATTGTGATCCTATTGCAGCATGTGATTGATAGGGTTTGTGATCACCATGATTGCAGGAGAGGGCTCAGGCCTGCTGGGCTTTGCTTGCTCTCTTCCTGTGTTTGTAGATTCTCTTGCATCCTGTTGTAAAATATTATGACACCCCCTCCTTTCCTTTTATGTTTTTGGGTTGGCTATTTTGTTTCCCCTTAAAGACCTGAAAGGAGCTAATGTCTCTTTACAAGGTGTACTGCACAGCCAGGAGCTATGTACTTATCTCATTCTTTTCAAGATCCAGACAGAAACTCTCCAAGAGACTTTCCAAAATAACTCAAAACTAGACTTTGAGGGAGCTTTCTTTGTGCATGAGGTGCTGTTAATTCTCTGAAATATATTGATCACTTCATTACCTTTTCAGTATCTGTACCCACAAGAGTGGCAAGATTTAGAATCATGCCAGAAAACCACTGGAATTGTTTGGTGACTGTTTCAGTTGGTTCCCATTTTATTATTAAATTAGAACAGTTATTTTTTTTATAGACAGTTTGTTTGTCACTTGTAACAATACTTGTTACTGAGCTATAAACTGAGAGCAACAAAACTGTTTTGCTTCTATTCATCAAAGAACGACGCTTAGCTTGATCACTAGTTCCTTTAGTTTCGAATGAAGAGGTGTTATTGAAGTATTTGTTGTGATTATATTTCCTAAAGGGAGAAATACATCCAATAGCTTGAGTTAGCCAAAACCATCTTGAGAAATTTCATCTTATGTTGCAGTTAAGAGATTCACCTTTACATGATAGTATTTGGTGCATTAGAATCATAGAATAGTTTGAGTTGGAAAGGACCTGAAGATCATCCAGTTCCAACTCCCTGCCATGGGCAGGGATACCACGCAGTAAACCATGTCACCCAAGACTCATCCAACCTGGCTTCAAACACTGCCAGGGATGGAGCATTCACAGCTCCTCTGGGCAACCTGTGCCAGTGCCTCATCACCCTCACAGTGAAGAACTTCCTTGTATGTAGCCTAAACTTCCCGTTTGAGCTTAAATTTTGCATTAGCAGGTAGAAGCAGTGATTTTGTATTACTGAATTAAGGCAAGCATCTTCCCAAAGGTTCTGAAATAGTTTTTCTCCATTTCTTGGTGGCATCCAAAGTTGGTTTCTAGTGTAGTCATTTCCAGTGCTGTGCTCTATAAGGAGGAGAGCACTTCAGCGTTGTTCTTTTAAAGCAGCATCGTATTGTTAACCTGATGTGACCAGCGACTCCCTTAAAAGTAGCACAGAAACAGAGAATCTCACCATCCCAGGGCTTTATTAGCCCTGTGTGATCTCTTTTCATGTTGAATGTTATCACTGATAAGAGTTCTTCATGTTAAACTCTAGACTCTGCAATCCCATTATCTTTGTCAGGTGTATTTTGGGGTTGGGGTGTGGTGTTGTCAAGGTCCAGTAAGCTTTGTGTCTAATAGAAAAGGAAACACTGCCTTTTCTTAGTGGGATTTACTGCAAAAATACTAATGAGGTAAAAAAAAAAAAAAAACCTACTTATTTTATCTTTGAAATGAATAGATGGAATGATACATGTACAAATTCCGAAAGACTTGTTCCTGACATTTAGATAGTACAAGTGGCATTTCTTTGACATGTAAACTGCCTGGAGAGCTGAGGATGCCCATTTGTTCATGTGTGTAAGCTTAATGTGCACTTGTACTGTGCACAATCAACCCACTTGTATATTACTACAAAACACTCTCCTGCAGTGCAATGGTTCTTGCTCACATGCGTCTGGTATTTGTTATGCCCTAAATACAGGAGCTGGCATTGGCAAAGAGATCTGTAAAACTCTTTCAGATACCTGAAGTACAGGCTAGTTTTCCACATTACAACACAATTTTGTTTTCACTCTGTTCACCGTAAAAGGTCCAGTGCATGGGAGCTCTGTTTCTTTTTGCCATTTGCTTTCTTGCTTGCTTTTTTCAACTAAGATGTCAACTGTAAAACCCATTTAAATGTTGATATTCTAGTCAGTCTAAAGAAAATCTTTTCACTTGCTCCATTTGTATATGATAAAGGGTTTACAAGACAGTCTCAATACTGGGAGGAAGCCTGGATAGTTGCAAAAGAAATTCTTTCTGTGTACTTAATCCTGCTAGAAAATAATCACAATGTTAAATTCTGATGTTATATAGCTAACTGTAGGCCTGGCCTGTGTACAAACGCAGGTGACCTCTGACTCTATGTGCTTGGTGAGCTGAATGGCCAGGAAACAGATGTTGCATTTATTTACTCCCTTTCCTGCAGTGTTTTAATGAATTTAGCTTGTGAATAGGTGGCTGTAGCAGTATCAGGTCCTCTCCATTTCCTGTCACATAGTTTTGTTCCTTTGGTGAAAGGAATCTTTGTCATTGAATTAATGCTTTTTGTGGTCGTTGTTGCCCTTATTTGCAGAATCAAATGCGCAGAATTGGGATTGCTTGGTTGGAGGGATGATGTAGTAGTTGCACAGCTTTGTACAGAGACTAAATCTAGGGGTCTGTTCTTCAACATGGCAGGTAGCTAGGGAAGAATCTTTATTTCTTGGAGTTGTGTCTGGCTGGTGAAATACATTGAAGGTAGATCTGATTATTCTGCTTTTGTGCATTCAGACACTGGATTGTTACGACTAAGAGTGGCATGGAACCAATACCACAAATCCATATTGGACTTGTCAGAGTTATTTAAATTCTGTGGAGAGATGAGGGATTTAGGGTGTGTTAAATAGGTGAGTGCTCTCACTCCTTTGTAAGTAACATGCTGCTGTGAGAAAAGCGCTTATTTCTGATAGAAAATACGGGTTTCTGCTGTGACCCTGCAGTGGCAATACATACAAAATATTTTGAGTAAGCTCTGCTGAATATTCCTTAATTTAAATAAGCTGTTTTTAACAGCTGGGCTTCACTCATAACCCTGCACAAGATGCATTTCTTAGCGTTTAATATAACCCAGTATATGTTTTTCTAGGCTTCTCGGTTTTAGGAAGCAGCCACAAGTGAAGCTGTGGCTTTGTGTCAGTATAGACCACTTTTGGAACCCACTTATGGACAGAGGTCCTCCTTCATTCAGGCACAGTGTAGCTTTCATTGATGTAAAATTAATTTGGACAATATTATCCTTTTTTATATGTGATGTATTTTTACTACAAAGCTGTGTCCCACTCCTGGTTTTGTTTGGGGCCACAGTTATCAGGCCAATTGATTTATGAGTGGTGCAGTAAGTCAGGATGAGGCTGTTCATCTAAGCAATGTTTTAATTCAGATTTTTGCAAAGCATGCACCATAAATGGAGTTAAGAAAAGTGACTTTTCCTGCTCACTGGTGACCAGTGTTTTAGAGAATGGGGTCATATTGTATAGCAGCATTATGTTTCATTTACCCTGTAGAGGCAATTACTAAGCAAATGCAACTATAATGGCTTCCCACTGAGGTTCAGCATTTCTGTTGCAGGTTGCCCCAGAAGAATTTAAGACCAGCATCAGTCGTGTGAATGCCTGTTTAAGAAAGAATCTCCCCATCAATGTCAAATGGCTGCTTTGTGGCTGTCTGTGCTGTTGCTGCACACTAGGCTGTAGCCTGTGGCCTATAGTCTGTCTTAACAAAAGAGTAAGTGCTTATTCTTCTTACTCTATTTATTTTGCGGTTGCTGATAACATTAAATAACACTTCATACTGTCATCTCCATTTCAAACCTTTTTTTGTCTCGCTTGCATTCAAAAGGTCATTTTGTTTTCCATTTCTTAGAAAATAGAAAAACTGTTTGTTAATGAAGTAAATGATGCCAAGTTATCCATTAATAATTTTAGGAATAGCTAATCCCATTTCAGTGTGAAGAACAGGATAGAGTATATGATAACCTCATTTCCCAGGATCTCTAAAGGTGTAAGAGTTGCATTAAATGAGTGCAGAACTGGGCACAGACCCTCCCAGACTGGAGTGCAAATTACTTTTCCTCTTCCCATACACACAGAGCTAAAGCCCAGAATAAATACAGTTTTTAAATTAAAAATCACCTTTTTCATATGTAGTAGATACCAGAACATTTCAGAGCTGTGCTTTATTTGACATATTTTTACTCTGCTGTTTCTATCAAGAACAAATACAAATTTGTTTTCTATTTGGCATGTTTAAATCCTTCACTTTTCATTTTTGTATTTATCTTTTTTTCCCCCAACAGAAAGTTGTTAACTCTTGTGATCAGATCCAGAGGAATAGTTCTGAGAGTGTTTAAGCACTACGAAGTAAATGTGATCTCAATAATCTTTGTGGTTTACATCTAGAATTGATTTATCATAACAGTAAATGTTTAAGAGAGACATAACAGGTATAGTGTAATGCTGTTCTTTGCAGCTACATAGTTTGTAAGTCTTGTAGCCATAAAATCTTATTATCCACAAATGTAAATTGTATGTAGGTGCACTGGGTAAATAAACTCTCACACTTGTCAGTTGAATTGTCAGAAAACATCTTTAGTAAAAATCTGTTAAAAAGTGATCTGGCTTTATCTTTAATAAAACAAAGCAAAACTGAGGACTAGGCATTGCTTTTCAGAGAAAACAAAGTATTTTGTCAAGCTTTCCAGCATGCTCAAGGAGTTAACAGTTGCATTGATTGGCACTGAGATTTGGTTAAGAAAAAAAACAATAGAAATTAAATACACAAAGGGCAGAATATGATAACTTGTGGAACAGCTACTTGCTGAAGCCTGGAGCACCAAAAGGTTACAAGACTTTAGTTCATTTTAGCTACCTTTATAAATGTTCTTACTGCAGAGGAAGATGCTTGAGAGATACAGATGGAATATTTGCAGTTTTAAAGCCATATTTAATATTCTTGTGCTACTGAAAATATAAATAAATGCCCATGTGATGTTGTAGTGTTAATTCTCAAGGCTGCAAATAATACGTACCAAGTAGGAGTAGAGAAGATCATGTTACTTCTGTGGGTATGTGTGTGTGTTTATAGAGTGATTTGATCACTGTCACAAGAATAAGATGGTTCTTAATCTTCTGTTGTGGTGAGTTGGACCCAGCAAGCAACTAAACACCCACCAGCCCCTCTATTACTCACCCTCATTCCCCAAGGCAGGACTGGGGAGAGAATCAGAGAAGCAAAAGTAAGAAAAACTCATGTGGAGATAAAGACAGTTTAGTAAGTTAAGGGGAAAACCCACATGATGCTAAGGCGAATCACTTGCCACCTATCTAAGGGCAGTGGGCTGCTTTGGAAAGAATAGCCCATACTGTTAGCATGACATTACGTGGCATTGAATATCCCTTTGGTCAGTGCCATTGAGCAATAGCTAAAAAACTGATGTAGTATCAACACTGGTTTAGTCATAAATCTAAACCACAGCACCATAAAGCTGCTGTGAAGAAAATGAACTCCGGCTCAGCCAGTCTTTGTACAATTACCTCACAATGAAAGGCTCTACTGAGATCCAAAGGCTGCAATAGAAAGTTAAGACAGTCGCCACAGGAAAACAACAGGTGCTTTTTAATGCTGAGGATAGCTTTGGTGCTGGGCAAACTTACAGAGTGGTGAGTTCTCCACTGTTAAGTCTGTGTCTTTTTTTAAATGAGATATTGTAGCTCACCCACTGTTTTTAGCTTTAGCAAAGAGATAGATGAATGGAATTCTGTGGCATACTGTGCAGGAATCATCACGGTGGTCTTTTTTTTTTTTTAACCTTAAAAATTACTAAAACTCCGAAAATCATCTCCTTTCCCACAACTGTGGGAAAGAGCAGAACATGCACTTTAGCATCCAGGAGTTTAAGACACTGGCAGTATTTGTTGTGAGATGGAGGTCTGTGGGGGTGAGATTTGTTCAGGATTCAGATGACAATTACATGGGCAAAGTCTGGGAATCGCCTGTGTGTAAATTGTGTTGTCAGTAGACTGTAGTGGGTACAGAACTTGGCCAAGAGGATATGGGAGATTCTGTTCTATTGCCTTGGCTATGGTAGTAGGAATACTTATTCAAAAGGATCTCTTACGAAGTAAATGAATTCTGGGAAAGTTGAGTCTTAAGTTAACAAAAAACCTGGGTGTTCTTTTCTTCTTGAAGATGTGACATTGAGGAGTGGGGAGTTGAAGTAGTTGGACTTCCATCTATAGTTTCTCTTTTGCTTGGTTCTACTTTTATAAAACTAACTTTAATCCTAAACCAGCAATGCAATAGAAAGATTCTTCTGGATGAAGCTGGCTTCTGAACCATCTATAATACAGTTTTTACTTATTTTTTAGACTAGAAGATCAATTCAGAAGTTACTAGAATGGGAAAATAACAGACTATATCATAAGGTAAGAAAAGTCAGAGTGTTTGGGACTTCAGCTTGAAGAACAGTAAATTTCATAATTGGCATGTTGTAGGAATTATACAGTCTCGTTATAATTCCTTACTTTCTACTGATCTTAAACCTGTGTCAGAAGTGTTCCAGATCCTCACACTTTGGTTTTGGTAGTGCATGACGCATTACTCATCAAACCAGAGCTGTGCTAATGCATTAATCGTTTGATATTTATTTTCTTAGCTGGGTTTGCACTGGAAGCTGAGTAAAAGGAAATGTGAAACCAGCAACATGATGGAATATGTAAGTGTTACTTCTGCTGCTTGCTTGGTGTTCAGCAAAACTGATTTGATAAGGAAAATCCTTAACTTACTAGAATGTCACCTTATCTGAAATAGCATCTCAGAAAAGTTTGCAGTTGTGTTTGATGTGCACCCATGATGGCCACTTTTAAGAGGAGCAGCCGTGGCAAATCTCAAGACTCAGAACTTGTCACCACTAAACATGTTTTCTCCTCATAAAAACTGTGTGTTTGCACTTCAGTTCACTTGAGTTTGGTCTGTAATTTGTGATGAGGGAGACCAGATGTGACTGTGTGCATTGGTGTGTTTCACACACCACTCCATAGCTTTTTAATGTTTACCCGCATTCTCCCCTGCTATACAAAATTATTATTCAAATTATTTGTGCAGAGATGTTGCATCTCTGTGGTTTTTGTCTGGATTTTTCGCTTTTTTTTTGGCAGCTCTGAATCCTATAAAGCTTTAGCCAAGACAGTCCATTTAGGAAAGCAGCATTTGAAATATTTTTGGTGGTCCTACTTCTCCCCCATTCACTTTCATGCATAGCCATGAAGACTGTAGGCTTGAAGAACAGAGATAGTCACCCTAAAAAAGTCAAGTGTCCAGAAGCCCTGTATATCAAACAGACTGAAATCTCTTCTTTGTTCCTCTGGGCAACATCCCCTGTTTACAGAGCATCTCAGATATGTTCAGTCTCACATACTAGCTGATGTTGCATGGAAATTATGCTGAAGGTTTGAACTTTTTGGTTACTGTTTTGTTTTTGTCTTTTTCCCTTCTTCAACAGGTAATATTAATAGAGTTCTTACCAAAATATCCCATATTTCGACCTGACTGAGGAACATCATTTGGTCTTTCATGTTACCTGTCATTTTCTACCCTTAGTGCCTTGTAGATGATTTTGGAAAGAAGGTGGTCTACTTTGCTGTGACTTAATGTTCTTCAGTAGAGTATCTTCCTTGCTGTGTTACTTTCTTTTGTTAAGAAGAGAAAAATTTGCACATTTTTTTATGTTAAATAAGGCTTCTATGTTGCACTCTGAATTTTTAACATTACCAGTAACTGATAGAGTTGCCGCTAGGGATCTGACATCAGTGCTGCTTAAACTTGTTCTGAGCATGCTGCCTTATTAATTTCTGTATTTGCTGTCCTCAAACATGCATCCTAATGCCGTGTCATACTCTTCTTTCATTCTGAATGTCGCAATCCTAGAAACCCTCAGTAGAAATGTCCGGGTAAGCATCCAGTAGTAATGATTTTAGTATAACCTGCTTGCATAGGACTCACAATCAACAGCACTGGTTTTGTCCTGCACTTTGCAAAATCATCATCTACATTAGGGGGTTAATTCTTTTACCCACTATGGATTTGTAAATAGTTACTCTTTGCATAATGTAAAGTGTGGTATGCCAAGGTTTACAGAATGTAATATAGCTCCTATTCTATTGCCAACAGTCCAGCGTGGTTTTACTCATTACCCTTGCTTGTATCCCTCAGATTGTATAGACCCACTCACATGTTTTTTTTTATGGTAAAGCCATAAGGAGTTTGTACATACTGTCAGATGTGTAGGGCTCAGTTGCACTTTGTTTAGTAAATGGATGAAAAATGCATAGTATTTCTGTCTTTTATTTCCTATTTTAAAGGATTTCAGGTAGTGTTTGTAGCACCTGAAATGGGAAGCTTGAATACAGGTCACCTTTGGAAGAGCTGCATTTGTGGGGTAGATGGTGGCTGCTAAATATCCTAAAGCCCCTTTAATTTAGGAATCCAATTAATTAGTTAATTTAATTAATTAATTAAGGAATGTCAAGTTTTGTTTTGCTCGTGAGGAAAAAAAAATATTTCATAATTGGAGACCTTCATTACTAAGGAGAAACATTTGAAACAGCCAAATCAAAGCTGAAGTAACACTTCTGGTGTTTTTGTAGCCCTGATAGTACTTCAGCACCTGAGTGACATGGCTTCCTTTCCAGTGGAAATAGATTTTACCTAAATGAGTAGTTGCCCATCAAATATGCTGATGCAAGTAAGTAGACCAGTTGGAAGCGTTCATGCATATGTTTTGGTATTCAGGCACGGTTTGAAGAGCCACAAATGCCTTGTGGAATTCACAAGTATTTTTGGACTCTTCCCTGTTTGCTTCATCTCAGGCAGGGAAGTAATTGTAGGAAAGCTTCCTGTGATGGTTGGCCTAAGCAAGACCACTTGGTAATAGTAAGGAAATGAAAATTGATGCAAGTTCCCTCCCTTTCCTAAATTGAAATAATAAATCAGACAAAACACAGCAGATGACTATCTGCACATTGTGATGAGTATCTTCACCATTGTCCAGCATTTCTTTGCAGCAGCTTGACTTCTCACCACGTCATCCCAAATTGCTTTTTAGTTTCAGGCTTACTTGAGATTTCTTCTGTATGTATTTGCAACTTTTCCAGTATGCAATACTATATTAAAATGCAGTATTTGTAAGACCATTACATTCTAATGACTGTCATAGGGCAGACTTCTTGTACAAAGTATTTACAAGAGGCCAGTTCTATGCAAGCTGCTACTTCACATCAAATCCCATGCTGTTCTTATGTGCAGCTGAGGAGTGTCAGGCTCCAGTGCTTGCAATAACTTCCAGTCACAGACTGATGGTTCAGATTCTGCAATTTGTACACTTGCTGCAGAGGTTTCATTTGACTGCCAGGTTGGTGACAGCTGTGTAATTGCATTTGTAACATAATGGATGAAAAGCTGTTGTTTGAACTTACTGTTAGCTACACCTCACAACTCAGATTCCTGTCTCAGAACCAAGCAGCGTTCTGTCCTATTTTTTTTTAAGGATGAGTTGTTAACTGGAAGCTTAATGTCAGGAAAATGGCATGTAAACCAAAACTAAAAAAGCATACCCAGTTCTGTGTATTTCCCTTACAAAAGTTTTTGGAGTAAGTGATGGGAGTTTAGTTTCATTAGCTGAACAATGGAAGTTTCTTACTGTTATGCCAGAACTTTGTTATTTGCCTGTTGTGTGTAAGAAACTCAAGAATTCTCAGCAGGTTCTTTATGTGACTCTATTTCAAAATGTTCTTTTCCAACTGAGAGACCAGGCAAAGCAGAATGAGAGCTCTAGTAATTGCCAGTGGTGAATGCTGAGTGGTCTTCAGTCTTGCTGCTAACAGAATCCCTTTCAGTCGGTGCTGACTTCACTGTATTCTGAACTCCTCAGCCTGATTTGTCTTGTTTCTGTGAAGTGTTGTGCCAAGCTGAGGGAATACCCTGAGCTACAGGAGCCCCTGGTCCCTCTGGGTATCCAATGCTATGATATGACCAGAGACCCAAGGCAGGACAAGGTGGTGGCTCTGCTTTCCCACCTGCATCCCTTTGTCCCTGTCCCATGGGCCTGACCATGTCCTACTCTGCCCACAGCAGGTTGTCTGTCCCTGGGTCTCTCCAGGGCACCACAAGGTGCTTAAGCACAGAATGTTAGTTTTTAAAGTTTACATTTCAAGTATGTTAATTCTGTATGTTGTACTTTGTTCTTAATTGTTAACTGCATAGTCTTCAAACGATGAAAGGGTCTCTTTTTTTGTGTTTTAATAGACATGTAAATATGTGGCCATAAAGCAGCTGGTAAAGAATATGAGAGCCGAAACTGCCATTTACAGTAAGCTCCATGTTTTAGTAAGTAGATAAATTTGCATTAAAATGCAAATCCAGCACTCAGTATTATATTTGCATCTGAAAGACACATGATCCATAGCTCATTTAAAAAGGAAGGCAGCTGTAAGTACTGCTGTGAACTCTGTGCACTTCTGCTCTGCCTACAGGTTCCTTTTTGCCTGGGCTATCCTCTGCTTTGAAAAATCAGCAGGTAATTCTATCTGACAACACAGAAAAGCTTATTGTTGACCATAAGAAGTCAACATGAATTGGTAAATGTCTTTATGAAGAATGCTTTTTTTATTGGGGAAAGAATCTGTGGCAACGTAAGAGATCAGTATTAGCAAAGCGTAATGGAAATGGTAAAGAAAGTGCCTTGACTGGTTCCAGCAAAAGAGAATAATAAAATGTGCAGGGAGTAAGGAGAAAAGGGAACTAGTATAACTATCAGTAGTGTGAGTTTGCAGTGGATTTTTAGAAGCAGGCACTGTCTACCAAATCAATGTTCAGTTTTTCATATCAACATTCTGACACTAACTTTCTGGATTTTATCTAGGAAATACTTGGGTTTGTATCTAGGAAGTTTTGTATCTAAGGAATACTGAAGTATTAAAGAACACTGGCAGAGCATCAAAGCTCCTACCTGCTGATTACCCACCTGCATCTGTGAACTTGTTTTACTGTAGGAGGGAAGTGTTCCAGGACATGCAGAGACAAGTGTAGGAAGTGGGTTCAGTTAATGGATTGGTGCTTTTAAAACAGAAAACACTTCCACTGATGTGGTCTTGATAAATTAAAGTTTCTATGCTTTCCTTAATAGGTACAAAACTCCACATGCAAACCCATAAGTATGTTTATGATTGTCCCACTGTGACAGTTCACTACATTTACATGTTAAAATGCTACCAGTGGAGCAATAAAAATGTCAAGCTATTACTATTCAATGTAAATTACTTATCATTTTAGTAAGTAATGTTATGTGATTCTTCTGCCTTTTTGTTTTCTGCTTTTTGTGTTCCTATGGTCTCGAAACATGACTTGTACTGCTTCAGAAAAGTGGTTTTGTTTAAGCTGTATGAAACTTTGTTCACTACATTTTAATCTTGTTTACAAGTAAACGACCACTTTTGTAATATGACCTCACACTTGGACCACATCTTGAGAGTTTTCTCATTTTCTTTTCTTCCCTTTTTTTAACTGAAAATAAAACTCTGAGCTCGCTTTCTACAACTCACTGCACTGGCTTGTGCCATTACAAGAAGCTGGAAGTCAGATGTGCTTAATCACTTTGAGATGTTTTTCTTTTGATTAAATTTCAAGATGAAAACCTTTAAACAGTGCAATGTGTTTATGGAAAAAAAACGATCTGCATCTGTCCTTGTAGCTGCAACTGGAATGGCAATAGGATTGGGTTCTCTTTCAGTGAGACACATCCTGGACAGGACCAGGTCTGTGTTGGGACTTTTAAGGAATTGGCTGGTTTAAAGAACAACACTTGGAAAGCTTAGGAAGGCTTTCCATAAGGGAAACTGCAAAGTGATCATCATATCTAATCTTACAGATCATTTGGTTGGGTTACAGACCTGGTGTTGCAAGGCCTTCTCCTAGGATTCTTCTCTCTGATAAGCAGGGAGTTTTCTCCTACCCTGTTGTACCTCACAGGCAGCCTGAGTGTGGCTTACATGTGAGTGAAATGCATCATTTTATAGGCTTTTACAGAGGATTGTGAAGGTAGGACAATGTGGCCTTTTGTGTGAGTCAACAGACTGGTTTGTGGCTGTGACAGCAGGTCTTAAAATGAAAGCCTTTAGCTCATCCCTGGGGGAAACATAACTGCATTCCCAAAATGGACACGTGCAATGTTTTTGTTGAGAGTTGGTGCTCTCAGTTGCTTTGGACAAACACAGGAGCATCTGGGTGGACTGTGCTGTTAAAAGCATTCAACTGTTATTAAGCATTGTTTGAATTCAGAGAATGTTACTGTGGTGTTGAGCCAAATATAGGGAACATTGAGCTGAGTCATGAAGTTAATGCCCTGTCAGGGCTTATGAGCCGTAATTGTCTAGACTACTAGCAAAGGGCCATTATAAAAATATTTGGGATTTGGCTCAGGCTTATACTATTGGAAGGCACTTTTAGAACTGTTTGGTAGTGAAGCTAACTGTGTCTGTGCCAATGTATTTATAATGCTTTGTCTGTCACGTCACTATTATTCTACAGCTTAAAGAGTTGAAGTGTTCTAGTTGAGTTTAATTTTAAAGTTCATCTTTGAGACATAAACCCTTCAGACTTCATTTGTTAGACAAAATGAAACATCAGTCACCTCTCAAAAGCAAAGTTTTCTGTTTCTGATCATCCTACATACATTTGTTTGCATTTATTCCAGTTTTAATTAATTTTCCTTGAATAGGATTGACCAGAAACAGTTGGATATTCCGGATGATGGCTCATGGCAAAGACACCAGGTATTTCCATGTAGATAGTTCCTGCTTTTTGGTGAAAACAGTATGATCCATTAAATTTAAAGGATCACATCTGTCTTGTCAATGGCTGTATTGCATTTCTGATTCATAGTCTTTCTGTGATAAGCTGTGGACTTTTCAGTCATTTCTAGTTTGTATGAGCTCCCAACACTCATAACTTATCCCATCAGTCCAGACTCATCATTTGACTTTATACTGTAGAATGTCTCATTATAGTGGCCCTCCCCATCCTCCAACTCCTTGTACATGTGCTCCCATTCCTCCTGTAACATAAACCTGTCACTGACAGATTCAGTTTGCAGAGTTTACAAAAATGCCTTTACTAAATTATTAGTTCCAAGATTGATGCCTGAATTCTGCTTCTACTTTTCTAAAAGCCCTTCTACTTAGTCCCTTACCTGATATAATTATTTCTATTTTTCTATCCAACTGAACTGGTAATTTTCTTGTAGTTTATCTGGTGGATGGAACCCATTTGGACTCTGTTAATTTGGGTCTGGGGTAAACAACTGAATTTTCTATAATCACTGGATTGATTTAGAGAATTATACTTTTAATACTTACATTTAAGTTCACATTCTTTATATAAACTGTACGATCTGTAGTAGCCTTCTTTTTGAACGGTAAGTTAAAATTTCTGCAGGAGACAGATGTGTATCTCTGACTTCACTGATAACAAATGAGATTTCTGCTAGGAAAAAAAAAAACATCCTTCTAAGAACACTCTGGATCCTATGGGACATCTAACATTGTAATAAAATTGTGAAGAGGAATTGCAGGAGCTGTCAGACTAAAAAGAATTTTAAATTAAAAGGCATATATTAAACAAAAGGTAATGACTGATCTTGGGTGTAAATTATGTGAGTAACTGAAAATTGCTGGTTCTCCAGACAATATCTACGGGGATATCTTTGGATGTTGATGACAATGAAGAGTCTGAATAAGGCAACAAAAGTAAAAAAGTTTTCATTTTGGCAGGATTGCAGACAATGTACCAGCATGCCTACTGGTTGTGATGAGTGCTTGATCTGAGATGCTTTGAAGCTGTGCGACTTGCAGAATATGGTCTATTAGGATTTTCTGTAAAAAGAGCCCTAAGGTTGAGTGTATAAAATGGTTTAGAGTGCCCAGATGATGGGAATGGCTGGGAGAACCACAGGGATATGGTACAGCTCAGAAGCACAGGGCAGCTCATGAGCTGAATTCCACACTAGTTTTCTACATACCCGAATTAGATACATATATATGTATTAATTCTATTACCACACATTTAATCCTTTATCAAAGACTAATTTATTTTCACCTTAAAATGACATTCTATTAGGTAGTAAAATCCATGGCCAGAGGGGACAGCGCACATCTTAATCTGAGATGAAGTCCACAGTTGTAAATTGAAAACTAAGAAGCTAATTGTCCTAACTGCTGTTTTGACCCAAATGCAATTGAATTCCTTTCAAAACTAATCTAATTCCTACTGGGTTTCACTTTTTTCTAGATGATTCTCAAGTGTTTGTAAGGTTTAAGTGCTGGTTTGGGACCATGTAGCAGAAAAAAACCCCAACTTTTGTAAAATGTGGTGTTTGCCACTGCTGAGGCCCTTCATATGAGTGCTTTTTTTCCACCTCGGTGTAAATTAATCTAAAATCATCAGCAGTGTATAACCAGGGGATCTCAGCTGTCCAATTCCCATTCCAATCGCTTCTTTCCACCTAGAGCAGAAAGCAGAGGACACTGTGGAGAAAGGGATCACAGCCACACTTGAACTGCAGAGAGATGTTTCCAACGTAACTTTGATACAGTATTTTTTGAGTGCGTTGAAAAGGTAACTTGCTTTATGGTTCTTTGTAATTTCAGTATCATCAAGTAGTGCTGAAAATCACATTGCTCCAAGTTTCCATTTACTACTGATGGAATTAAGAGCTTTGAGAGGGTGATACTCACTGTTACAGCTGCTCTAAAGCAGAAGCTACCAGATGGCTTTGAGTTGCAGAGTTATCAGGTGCTACATTTCCAAAATGTAAAGTGTGCAATTCACTTTGGAGCTGGAAAGACAGAAATGGGATGTGTAATTCCCCCCCCACCAAAAAAAAAAAAAAAAAAAAAAAAAGGTACTGAACTCTGGTAGCATCACCAACTGGTTTGTGCATACTGTTGTATTGACAGAGCAGCTGTGTGAACACTAACAGCAGTATTTGCCTACAGACACTTCCTAAAACCTCTTTGGGAATTGTGCTGGATTCCTTGTGCCCTTCGGGGAGCTCCTACCAGGATATGTCCATGAGCCACAATGGCTCTTTGTGCTCCTCTGCTCTCCGCGTTGGGCTGATTTCAGTAGCTGAAGCTCCCTGGAGTCTCAATGGTACCAGATTCCTCGTGAAAAGCCTAAATGTGACATCCACACTGCCCTATGGTGCTGTTGTGAAGTGCAGGGGCTTGGCTCTGCCGGAAGCAGGCTCTTGCTCGAGCCTGAGGTGTGTGTGTCGAGTCTTGTACAGGCTGTGGCTGCAGATCTTGTCGGACTTACGAGGTAAGGATGAAAGACTGACCCTTCTGGTGGTGGTGACGGTGTGATCCTGGTGCACCGTTCCGTGCCGCTGGCGGGGCTCTCAGCACAAGGCTCAGTTTGATCGGGAGATGGAAATCTGCCTCTTCAGCCGGGCAGCGCCTGCTGTGGCCATGGGGAAGCGACCGCGGTCCCACTCCGCTTCGCCTTACCGGGTGCGGCGGGCGGTTCCCATTGCAGGTCCGGCTGAGGGGAGCCGCGTTCCCGCCCTTCCCGCGCGCCTCAGGCGCTACCGCTCCCCTCAGCGCATGCGCCTTGTGCCCGCGCATGCGCCACTGCCGCCTGCGCCGGGGCAGTCGCCCAGGGCCCGGTTCTCGGCGCCTTTTGTAGCGGCGGGGCGGGCGGCGCTCAGGCCCGGCGGCGGCCTCCGCTCCCGCACTGGAGGCCTCGCCTCCTTTCCCCCCACACTTCTCCCGCCCTCAGGACCAAAGAAAGAGCAATGGCGACGCGCTAGCCAAGTCCTCGGCCGTCCCGGTGCTTGCGGACCTCCCCGCAGCGGATGCGCGC
>JASSUY010020301.1:0-27512 GCA_032466535.1 Forpus xanthops
GCTTAGTTTCATCATGACTTGCAGTCAGGCCTAACACTTATGCTAAGTTATACCAATATATTCATGCAGCTAACATTGTTCTAATTACATGGTCTTATATATATATAATGTGGTGCAACAACCCTGTAAAGACAATTAGAAAACCAGCTCCAAACAGCATCATTGCAGTGCAAGGTGGCAGGCTCACTCTCTGCAGGCGTCCCCGCAGAGGCTCTGCCCTCCCACACTGCATGAGTCTCAGGCTTTTGTACTTACTGACTAAAATTCGCACTCATTCCAATGCAGGTGGCCAACCTGCACTGGAAGAAGTGCTCAGCAGTATCTATAAGGGTTTACAAGGGTCGATGCTTAACTTATCTATGGTTACTCTTAACAGTTCGAAATTTATTCTAACTCATCAAAGCCTGGATTGTTCAGAGCCTCTAACGAGCCATGCCCCCAGTCTCTAAGCCAGCCCGCAACATCTGCGTCATCCATTTGAGAACATAATTTATGCTTGTATTTTATGAGAAATTTAGTTAATAATTAAGGAAAACTGAGGAGATAACATTTGTTACTATGTTGTCACAGATTTTCTTAAAAAAGCAAGAAAGTAACATATTTAATAATGTCACGCTGATAAATTCGCTTGGCATATCATTATTATATTGTAGATAGGGTTCTGAGATTATTTACTAGGTTTTATTTGGTTGTTATTAATGGCAAAAAAATAAATTAAAGAAATAAAATGGAAAGTTGGAAAAAAATATAGTTGTTAAAGTAGAAGTACCTATTATGTTCTACAGTAGAAATGTCAGGGACTTTTTCCAAGTCCCTGTAGGGATGGGAAAAGGTTGAATGATTCTAAACTGAAAGAGGGCAGATTTAGATTAGGTATTATGAAGAAATTCTTCCCTGTGAGACTGTGAGACATTGGCACAGGCTGCCCAGAGAAGCTGTGTCTGTCCCATTTCTGGAAGTGTTTAAAGCCAGGCTAGACAGGGTTTTGAGCAACCTGGTCCAGTAGATGGGTGCCTCTGCCCATGGCAGGGGTTTGGAACTAGATGATTTTTAAGGTCCCTTTCAACATAAATAATTTTGTGATTAAATAATAAAGCTTTTCATAGAGAGTTCTACTTTTGAAAGAAAATTATGTTATTGGCTGCTTATACAAAAAGACGGGATAATTTTTAAGGCATGCATTTTTCTGCTCATGAAAAAATGGATTTGCAGGCATGCTGAGGGTTTTTGACCCAGATGGCTTCAAATTCTCCAGTGTTTTCTATGGATCTTGTCAAACTATAGGCCAGTCACACAGACTGGTAAAACAGCTGAAGGATAGTATCAGGTAGTCAAGCAGCACTGTATGTCATGACTTTCAGAGGCAACCACTCATGAAAAATGACAGAACACTTCAGCTTTTACTTTGAAATTTCTCATCTTTTGTGATATAACTAATTTTTACTATTAAACGCCTCTGTCTCAAAGTTATGTGGCTCTCAGTACCCTTTAATATGAATGGTAATAGTCTGTCTTAGTTCCAAAACCCTGATGAAGATGCAGAAAACATGCTTTCTAAAAACGGATGATCCCAGCAATGTTTCAATCCGTCTTCTGGAGGACTCTGAAACAGATTCTAGTGCACACACACACAGTACCTATAAGGCCATACTTGTGGCTTCTGAACTGTTTCTGGCATGCATGAAAACTGTCACTTTTTTTCCATTTTAAAGTCGGTACAATAATTGAAAGAGCAATGTGTTATTTCTGAATGTACAAAGAGATGATTGTGCTGCTCACCTATGAAGCCTAGGTGTTGCCATTCAGAAGATCGTGCTGTTCAGAAGGAAAGGATGATGCATTCACAGTAAAGGAGCACCATTTTAGTCTCTTCACCAACTACTTTCTCCAGTCAAAAGTCTTCTTTCTAGTAAATTAACACCACTTTCCTTTTCAGGAGGAATTTTTCTTTTACAGAAAAGAATAGCTCAGTACTGTGCATTAAATAAGACCTTTCAGATACTGCTTTTGAAATGGTGATTAAGAAAAATCTGTTTCTAGAAGGTAAAGCAAGCATCAATTTGACTATTGATCCTTTATTCTTATGACTGTTACTGTTTATTACTTTAATATTTTAATATGCAACATCACTACAATTGAAATATATAGTTATATTAAAGACATAAAACAAGCACTGAGCTAATAGCAGATCACTTATCTCTCAAAGCCCTGCATTGTTAGAGTAGAAATCTTAGTGGACAATGCCATGAAGGATGAAAATGCATAGAAAATATTGTTAATAGAGTATTTTAAATAAAGGGAATATTATGAAACATGCATGCCAAATGACTCATTCATGTCTTGTAAATGAATGAAAATATAAATATGGTGAACTTTGTTATCTGATAAGAATAAAAGCACCTTTTGCAACATGATTCATTTTCGTACAGTTAAAAAAAACATAAAGCTGGAGTGACTCAAATGAACACTCTCTCAAAGGTTACATAAATTGTAATGCCATAGAACTAGTGGTGTTTGGAGCATATAAAGGTCAGTTCCATATTTTTTTCATAAAGTTTAAGCTTATTTTATTATTTACAAAAATGGTATTTCCCTCAGCTGAGACAGTTTTGAAAAGTCCATCTTAATATGATAACATGGTTGGAAGGGCATTACAAGGCTGAAAAATGAGGATGGCACTGAGACATTTTTAATTCCCCCATCAATCTAGCATGAGCACAAACTTGTAAATATATACATGATAGTATCATGGCAAAAAAAAAGAGTACTAGTTTCAATATCAGTAAAGTGTGACAGAAAAAGTTAGGCCATAATTAACACATAGCTACCTCAACTGTTTCCCATCCATAATAAATAGGAATAATAGTTAAATGTTCTGAGAACAGGAAGAAACAAATTTGCATACTTGTACCCCCTTTGTTCCACAAGTTATCCATACACAAACAGGTTTTAAAATATTATGGGAATTAAAATTAATAATTTTTGACTGGTAACATGAACCTACAAATGCTAACCTAAAAAATCTGTGTCAACTTGAGAAATTCCTTCTATGAATATAAGGCAGGCTGCTATTGCAAGAGGTTTAAGAGGTAAGTGAAATAACACCTTCAGATAAAAAGTTAATGCAATTGAGAATCTACATTTTTGGAAATTATATGCCTTAGTTTCCAACCAATTACTTGAAATCTTACTCTTTAAATTGTGTTAAAATAGAATTTGAGGTGCAGTCTATCACTGAACTTTACTGACTTGCCCTTTACTCAGGGCAGATTAGCACTTGTTATTTCTATGCTTGAATTTTCATGAGTGTGATATTTACGTATTAATAATGTTTAGTCCCCAGCTGAAACAAACAGGAAAGAACATACAGATACACTAAATTGAAGAGTTTACTTTGCTATAAGACATCTGAGCAGCACTCAGAGTGCAGTGTTCAGTGCCATCCACAATCACCTAAATAAAAATGGATGAATTTTATGTTACTGGTTTATTATGCAACTATCTGTAAACAAAACACCATTTAAAGTCAAATTAAAATAGTGCTATCTAATTACTAGTGATTGTCCTAGAGTTATAAGGTCATCCTTTCTTCTTAGAAATCCCTTCTTTTTTATTTTAATTTATTTTTTTTTTTTTTTTTTCTTCAAATGGTAAAAACTTTTTTAGCTTTTCTGTTACAGGGAAAGGAATTAAAATAATAAAAAAAAAAAAAAAGAGAAAATAAAAAGAAAGAAAAAAAAACACTGGTAAGATCAAATTTACAAAGTTATCTCATTTGAAACTTGTTATCTGGGAATGAAAATTTATAGCTTTATGGAATACATTTTGTAGATAAAACATCAACAATATCAGCGCAATTAAAATTAGCATTAACAACACAGAAATGGTGATCAACTCAAAGCTGTGGATTAATTAACCACCCAATATCCATCCAGCTTTATCCCTCCTGTGCTGATGCTTAGCACAATGAAAGTTTTCTGTCTTGCTTTCTCAGAATCAAAACAAAATTGTAGTAATTTTGGGGGCAGTGGGGAGGTAAACTTCAACAACCACTGTAATGCTGTTTGCCCTTCGCCTACACACTCAGTTGGCTCAGTCCTTTAATACACCCTTAGATAACTTCACTCCCCCTCTAATTTTATTGAGCTGAAGCATTTGCAGGATTTGACCCTTTGTGAGTCATTTCCCTCTCCTTTATAAATCCTTATGCATTGAAAAGACACTGCTCTGATTCTCTGCATGTTAATATTAAGCCCTGAGCTGAATGGAAATGTGTCCTTCCCAGCACTGTCACAGTTGCATGTCTTTAATTTTAAGCAGGCAGACTTTCTCTTCTGAGCTACCATATTTACCAGTGACTGCTGGGTCTTTTCATATTGTTTTTTAATGCACAGCTTCTCTACTACTGTTGCCATTCCAGATCTTCTATTGCCAGTTACAGTATGAAAATACCTCTGAGAATAAGCTCATGGGCTGAGACAAATTCAAGCAGGTATTTTAGTAATACATTCAAATCTGTTTAATACCTTCAAGCCCTCTTTTTAATCCAGAAGTTTAATTAAAGTCATTGCTTTCCATTTACAATCATACACTTAAAATTTTATTCTTCTGTAATAAAAATAATGAGTCTGAATCCCAAACTGTAAGTCTTTAGAGGATTTGGATATTTACAAATATTCAGGCTGATAGATGTAGCTATAAACATAGTTACATTTAGGATGTAATTTGATACAAATGAGATTCATTTCAGTTTAAGCAAAATCTGACCTACTACAAACTTGCATCACTTATATCTGTAAGATGAAATTTAGTAAAGGGGGGAAAGGGAAAAAACTGAGAAAGTAGGAAGGAACCAAATCTCAATTAGATTTCTCAGCTGACCCTTTCCCTCAGCTCTCATTTAAGTGACTTATCACTGACCAATTTGTTCGCTTCTTCCCCCACATTTTAAACTTCAAACTAGTTCACTTTCATGTGCATTTATCATGGCTTTTCAAGAGTCTGCTATGGTTCCAATTCCTTTTTTCAATAGATTTAGAATCAAATTTAGTTTCAAAATCAGATCTTTTATGTTATCGTAAAACCTAAGATGCAAATAGCAAAAGTGAGAAAACCCCTTGCTCCATAGGGTTCCATAAAGCAAACTCTGCAATTTTACCCACTCATTACAGCACATGATAAAACACCAGGCATTTATGCACTGAATTATGGAGCTTACAAAATCAAAATATTAAAGAATAACTGATTATCAAGAGAGTCCTTGGACTGATACCCTGTAAACATATATAGGACAGAGGGCATTCAGCAAACGCAGTTTGCAAGGAAAGCCCTTAGTTGCACTTCCAACATGCATGGTTCTTCCATGTCAGTCTTCCAACTGCTCAAATTCTTCTTCCTCTGTAATGTTTGAGATTAAGGCATTCACCTAGAAGTAGAGCCAATCAGCCTATAGCTCAGGTCTTTATGGTCTGTGAATGAGCCTGCAAGAAGTAAAACTCTAAGTTGCAACAGCATCCCTTTGACTCATGCCAGCTGTCAAGTGTCTTTACTTGTTTTGGAGCTCTAGCTTAAGCTAACCTGTTTCACTTGGAATCTGAACAAATTGGAAGTATGTACGTAGTGAAGTACCGGCATGAGCTAAGAAGTGGCATTAAGAGCAATGCCTCCAAGCAGGATGTGACATTTGTCGCCTCTCACGTAAGACCAGCATGTGTTGCTCTAGCACTTTTCAATACTACTTCTCTGAGAGACAGAGGTTGACAGGGGAACAGGGAAAAAAACTTCCACACAGGCAGGTGCCAGGTTCATTTGGGACCTGGTGCGCACACCTGAGACTTGTGACTGGTAGTGTAAAGAGTTTCTCCCTGGTCAAAGTTGTTTCTCTCTACATTAGATTATAACAGCCTCTATTGAAAGGGGGTCTGTGACTTACTATTGATGATGTTGTTTGATTGTGTATTTAGCTAAAGAGAAGTGACTAAAATTCAAAGCAGGACTCATATTCAGCATCATACATAAGACTGTTTCTGGAAAGGATATGCTGGTCTAAAGTAGAAGGGCTTGTAGCTTAGAAAACTAGTCATGAATCTTGAATGACTCCCAGTCAGCAGTTATTCAGTGTTTCAAAATCTCACTTTAGCCCAGCCTGAATAAAATGCCCTGAAGAAGACAACAAAAGCAAGATCAGGTTCCCCAGATTGAGCTCTGGAAGACAGATTCTTCTGACCAGTTCAGTAAGCTATCTCCAGAGTATGATTGACACACAAACTGTACAAGGTTCCACACAAAATGAAAGTGAAGCTGCTTTGTTTCAGCAATGAAGCTTGCAATGCTACCTGCCAAGGGACAATTTTTGCAGAGGATCATAATTGTTAGGCAGTAATATATGCCAGTAGTTAAAAGTCCAAGAAGATCTAACACCTCACTTTCCTCTCACCTTAGAGCCATGAACTTTATTTAGGCTTATGGGCATTTTCCACTCTTGGTTTCCACAGAAGTACAGAGGCATTCATCACCCTGCTAATGTAGTTGTGCTAAATGAAACAAAAAATGAAAAAATGATTGGGTTGGGAAGGAGGGGAAATAGTACAGCAATTGCAATGACTCTGTAGTAGGGCGATTAGAGCAGTCACCTGGAGCTGGAGAGTTCTGAGTATGGTTTCTTCTTCAAGGATTACTTAATCACTTCTTTTTACCCAGTATGTGTAATTGGAAAAATTTAAATAAATTAAGGAAATGAGCAAAACCATACATTGACTCAATTAATATCATCAGGTAATTTTATTTGTACTGCAAGTTATTATACCTCATTCTTATTATCTCATTCCTTTAAAATACAGAGATTAACACATTTCATAATAATAGCTTTGGAAGAGCATTATTTTTAACATAGAGTAACTACTGTCTATTTCATTAGCAATTTGTTACCTATTTTTTATGGACTAACACAGACTTATGTAGCCACAGACAAAAGGGAAAGCAAAAAGATAAAAAAGATGAACACACATTTTATAAAGCAGTAAAAATATTGACTTCTAATTTCAGGTTTTTAATATATACAGTTTTATCTAAATGAAAAAGGTGAGATCTGACTTCATAATACACCACAGATGTCAGGCTTTTCAGCCAGGCATTGCTAATGACTGATGTCTTTCACTTGTCCAGGAAATAGGTGGCATGTGTTTCCATACACTACTAGTAGTGTGAGACTAGTTGTGTTCTTATGATCCAAACCTCTCCCCGTAATTTATTCTGAAACTGCAATGGAACTTTTGGAACTTAATGACCTTCTACCCATCAGAATATATATTGTTTCTTTGCTAGATAATTTGTGATGTTGACCTTTTAGCTGGTAAGTTACTAAATCATTAAAACACTGAAATCTCTAAGCCTTTCTGTCAAGATAGCCTGCATATTTGCTTAAACATTATTTTTGTATGAATTATTACAATATCCTTGGAAATAAAATTTTCAGTATAATGTGCCTTTTATTTACAAAGGGCGGCCATGAGTTGTTCTTTTGATTGCTTTGTTTGTTTTTTTTTTACGGTATTAATTATCCCTAAAATTTACCTAGAGACAGTTGATGGACAAATG
Source organism: Forpus xanthops (assembly GCA_032466535.1). NCBI lineage: Eukaryota > Metazoa > Chordata > Aves > Psittaciformes > Psittacidae > Forpus > Forpus xanthops. Next base: position 7,597 of record JASSUY010020301.1, read on the forward strand.
TTTCTCAGACTAAGGTGATATTTCACAGAGTGAGGTAAGTTTAAATTAGTTAAATCTATACAAGGATGTGAATTGTGCCTGCATGTAAGCTGAGAAAATAACTTTCTTGATTCACATGAGTTGTGACTTGGAGTTATGTTATCAATAACTTACTAATAACAAATTATGCGGAGAGGCCTGGTAAAACTACAGTGGAATATTATTTGCCACATAATAAATACTAAATAAGTGGCTCAGTAGTAAGGATGGCTGGGTTTTCTGGTTTTATTCATTTAGTTAGCTCTGTTATAGAAGCAGAAGGGCTGCAGGAGTGAGCGTGTTTCCCCTTGTATCTTCAAACAATCATCTGCCTTCTCCCTAGAGTCCAGGTGTTAGGAGATATCTTCAGAAGCAGAGTATGTGTAGGAACAGAAACAGCAGGATCAGGCCCCTCTGACAATAGCATAGTATGTGTGAATAACCCTACAGCACAAGTAACAGATGCAGAAACAAATTAGTCATTTCAGCAGTGTGTTATTAAGGGTATCAATTCTTGGACTAACACAGCTTCTTTTAATGTGTACAGGAGGTTTAAATCTGGTCTACTGTGTTCAGAATCAGATCTGGATCATAGTCTAACATCCACCTGGTTGTCAGCGCTGGCTTATATAAAGAAGTGGACACATTAACTGATCCATGATTTTTTTATTTGTAGGTGCATTTTACCAGGAGGTTATTTGAGATTTATTTCAGTAATTCAATAGTGGCTAGTTTTATGTAAATAAAAATGAAATCTTAAAGAATATTATTTGATATTGTTATTTCCATTGAGAGATTTTTTGCATCACAGAGCTTGAGGAATGTATTTCTTATAGAGTTCTGCACTAAGAATCCTCAGCCAATCTTTGAATCTTTGTAAGAAGCCAGTTAACTCATTTATTTGAAGATTACTCTAAAATTCCATCAGCACTATCTTCTCTTGCATGTTTCGGGAAAGCGAAGTTTTTATCAGATCACCTTAGAGAACCTCTTTTTCCTTCCAATAGTAAAGGATCATCAATTGCACAAGAAAATAAAACACAGTCCAAAAAATCTTTTCTTCTATCCTTTAGCTTCTGTCAGTCATTTCAAATACATGCACATCTCTCTCAAGGCTGTCCCATTCCTTTTTTATTTTTCCATAAAACAAAGGTTTTTTTCCCCCTTAGCCTGTACTACAGACTGATTTTATTTTTTTTATTTTTATCCACAATATAGGATTTTATGCTGTTAGATGTCGTGAATTACATGTCGAGTTTATACTCACTCAATAAAGGTTATTTTCTTAGTGCCCTTTTAAACCTCTAAGTAGCACCTTTGATCATAAAATTCTCTTTGATCAACTACAGCAAAATCTTCAGAGGTGTTTTAAATTGTACACATTGTGTAAAATCCTTCCTTTACAGACAGTGTCTCTTTTCTTCTCTTTAGCAGCTTTATTACCAGTGAACTCTCTTGTTGATTTATTATTTATTAGCAGAGCAGTCACCTTAATTGTTATTATTTCCCCTACTACAAAATAGAGTTCTCTCTGCTTTCTCTTATACCTGGTGCGCTATTGAGAATTCTGTGCGGTGTTTTTATTAAAATCTTTAGTCTCCCATGGCTGACTTTCACTGTCTCACAGTATGTGTTCTTAGATATTATTAAAGTTACTAGTTTAGATTCTCACTTCTTCAAACACAAAGAACAAACATAGTTTCAGTCTGAAGAACCCTTTTGCGTCCGAATGACACAAGAAAGAGCAAAAGTAGCCCAGAAAACACCCTGTGTTTCTTCACAATAGTAGTCTGTATGAAGTCTAACAAAGAATGATTGTGTAAAAGCTAACTGCTTGGAAAACCCGGGTACGGCAATGCTTGTGTGATACTTGAATTAATGAGGTAGGCTTGCTAGTTGCCCCTCTGTTTATCAAGTAGAGAGGGCATGAGCACAATACTCTCTTACTAGTAAGTTAGGTTGCCCCACAGTAGTTTAGATCAATCAAACCTCCAATTAAGGGATGAACACAGTGAACATCTGAAAAGGCTGAACTGTAGACCTTCACAGATAAGTACACAGGGCCTACAGTTTGCATTAAATTGCCAGGGTCTTCTATCAGCCTTCTCTTCCTTTAGAGTGGCTTTCAGGCAGTCCTATAAGAGTCTAAGTAAAACATGTTTTTCACCAAAAAAATTAATATTCAAAATATGAATGGAAATTTGCAATCTTTATATGAAAATGAATTGGTCAGAATTAATTAAAGAGGTTTCACTTCAGGGTTTTTTTAAATTTATTTTATTACCAGTTCTGTTAGAGATGACATTCCCTTCAGGATTTATTTGTCGTATTGTATGTCAAATATTTTATCAATATTTATGTTATAAATATTAATTTATATCACAAATACAAACATTACTAGTTTTTGTATTTATTAAACTTTTTCCTTCTAAAAGCTGTAGTAAGTTTGAATGAAATAACTCATATTCAACGTTAAATGCAATGAACATTCTCTTACTGAAAATTCAGTTATCAGTCTAATTATCAGAGACGTAATTAGAAGATCTGGTTCTTTTCCCCCTCCTATATTCCTGGCCTTTTTCAGGCCAAAAAGTCAAGTTTTCTTTAAAAAGGACATTATATAAACTTAATGTAAAATGACTCATGCACCGAAACTTTCTGCCTCTTAAGTCAGCAATTGGAAGCATGTATAACTATTTCACTAAATGGTTAAAAGTTGAATTCTGCAGTGATATTTGTGTCTGTTAGTTAAGTTTTTATGAATCTCTTTCCCATAGTATGATTCTTCACCTTCTAACAGTTGCCTTAAATGACATCCTCAGGCAAGTATGAATCTTCCCTAATGATTGGAAAACCTAAGCACTGACTGCTTGATGTGAAAGTTAATGATTTATAATCTAGTTTTAAACTCACTGCACTGAATGAGTTCAAAGAAACGAACACAGTATGTGGGTATCTAGTTCAAAAAGTACTTCAGAGAATAATGTATTTCTTGAAAATATGTAAAGCATGAGGTCTTTTTTTTTTTTTTTATAGTGGAAATTTATAAATTCACACCTTATATTTTAAAAATCACCAAAAACCAGTGGCAAACTCAGGAACAGAAATGGAATATCATCAAACCCTGTAAAAGTTCTGTAATTCAAGAACAGTTTGAGAATAAATTAGTTTAAAAGTATATAGAAGTGAACTTTTCAGTAACTGTAGAAATATAATTTCCTTTGGTTTTATCTGAGTTAACAGAATGCCCAACTTGTGACAGTATCATTTATATTATATTGATGCATAAATAATTAATAGTACATGTGTATTTAGAAAGTCTATCTGGGACTGGAATACTACTTGAACAATATATTGACAGTAAGAGAGCTCAGAGGAGGCATACTTGTGATGGAATTGGTAGTCTAAGTTACATATTTTAGCAAATTATATCTTTTTGTGCATGCAAAGCTCCTACCACAATAATGAAATATAAAATTTCAGTTGTCACCATGCAATTTTCATTATGCAGAAAAACTTGCATAGGAAGGCTGCATCTACACATGGTAAGAATATCTATGCAGATGAAATTCTAAAATCAGACACTGCAAAAATAAAACTAAAAAAAGATTTTAAAAAGTAATTTTAAGATAAAATAATTTTAAATTTTAAATTATATAGGAAATTTCACCTCTATTTAAACTTTTTATAGGACTGAATTATGTATAAATCTTTCCAGTTTAATTTTGCCCTTGATTTTTATTAATGACCCTTTCCCTAATTTTTAGTACTTTGGTTTTGCACTATGATACTTTAAATTATGTAATTACTTGTTTGATTTAGTTGCCCTTGTGTTTCGGTTTGTTTGTTTGTTTGTTTGTTTGGTTTTTTAATTTACTATCCCTACCTTAAGTAAACTCATTAACTTTTCATCCTTCTCATTCTTTCTGAGTTTTTCCAATTGCTAGTCAACAAAGACATCAGTCTTGCCTGTAAAATGTTTGTGCAGCAACATTACAATACCAAACCAGAGAATCAGATTTCCTTATTAGTACTGGGTTCTTAATAAGGTTTCCTTATTAGGAATTAGGTTCTTAAACTGCTAGAAAGAGACTAGACAGCATGAGCCTTCAGATAGTCTTATCTGCTGTGGAGATGGAAACAAGAACAGCAATTCTATGACCTAAATCAATAAGACTCCAGGAAAACCAGGTGAACAATGATGATTTACATTAAGGCTGCAGCTGGACCACTAGCATCTCCATTCTGAACCATCAGAAATAAAGCATAGTGGTTACCTACTCCCTTTAAAGACACCATATTAATTCCTCTTTCCAACTTGCACCATCATTGGAACATAGCCCTCAAATTCCATGCAGTTTAGCAGCTGCTTAAAGGGATCAATGTAACAAACTTTTATTATACACTTACCACATCTTCTAGGCTACTTACTAAATTAATTACACTTATCTGTACAACAGCCTTTTTCACTGAAAGATAGATTACAAATAACCTTCATTTCTCTACAGACATTTTGTTTCTTCTCTGAATAAGGCTTGAAATTAGATATTTTTTTTTCCCCCTCTTAAGTTTCTGAGTAGAGATTTTTAGCTTTCAAAAGGCAACTTTAGTGCCTATAGGTATCCTGCTGATGAAACTAATCTCTCCTACCTCTTTTCCACATATCATCTGACTTTTTAAAATATGTGAACACATCTCATTGCATAGTATATTCTACACTCCGTTGAAATGCACTAGCCAAAACAGACTTTTTCTTACACTTTTCTACTATAATGATCACTTAATATGCACTTATTTTAGAAGCAGGCACCTAAGCCTGTGAGTTCTTTTTATCCTCTGTAACATATAAATACTCCTACAGAAAGAAAAATACAAATCCCCAGAAAAGCTAGGGTTTTTTGTTTGTTTGTTGTTTCCCTCCCCTGCCCCACACATGGAGAAAACAGCTCTTGCAAAACAAAAAAAAAAATGAACTGCTATTATATCATTTTTACATGCATTCAGTTTCCTGGGGTGCCAGAGACACCATGAAATTTTTTTTTATAAATGAGAAATTCAGGTAAATTTTTAGGTGCTTGAATTGAGAAGTTTGCAATTGTGGGGTGAATTTTCATGCAATTTGTACAGGGAAGTGCAAATGCAACTCAACTCCCTATCACTCTCAAGACAGAAAACACAAATCTGTCTTTCCTTTCTTAGGAATTCTACTGGTCGGGGTCAGTTTTAATTTACACTGGAGTCTTGATAGCAGTGCTTGAGGGAATGACTGTCAAAAGGTATACACTGACTGAGTACAAGCACAGACTACTCCTGCTTTCTGGACAGTGCTGCCTTTTGCAATTTTTCTCAAGGTACAGAAGTGTTCTCCTTTTGACTGTTTTGGTCTTCCCCAGAGGACTTAACTGCAGGACTTTCCTATAGTCAGATTTATGTCAGTATAGGGAAATTACAGAAAGAATATGAAATGTCTTATAGCAAGAGATGCTCCCAAATTTACAATAAATATTTCTATTAAAGATTAGACATGTCATGAAACCACTAAACCAGCACCTTAATATGAAATTACATGGCCCAAGTAGAAATGGTTATGGCTTATAGTTATTATCTATGACCTATTTTGCAACTACTAAGGGAAACTTAAATGTCTAGCTATGAATCTATACTGAAAAACTCTAAACTGCTGAGTGCATGCTCTCTGTGTACTTTTCAGACAGAACTTGCTCTGACATCACTTGGAAATTGGATACAAATCTAGGTCAAGGAGCTAAAATGGGTAACAGAAATCAATGAGAAATGATTGTCTAGCTGCTGAATTTGAGAGTTTTAGTGTTCCCATTACAGTAGTATCAAATCATTTCATGTGCCATCACAGAACAGTTCAATGCTTAAAAATACTGAGACTGGAAGGACTAGCTTCACAAGCTTTGCTTTCAGCTCCTGAGCCAACTGCAGCATGATTCACCTTGCCCACACCACACTCTGTGATGTCCTTCTGCCAGCAAAAAACTGATGCTGCAGTCACACAGACATCTACATTAGGAGAAGAAATACACACACTCATCTATATTGCTTGTACATATAAGCAGTCTGAATCCATTCCATTACAGGGTTTAACCTGTGACCAGATAGCAATTTCCTTGGCATAACATCAGAAAAGGGAGATGTACACAAAAAAATTGGTAGAAGATGCCAGGATGAGTTGTGGTTAAAAACCTAGATGTGAGTTAGACGGAGAACAAAAATCCCTTATGTCATCTACATAACTGTTTCAGTAATTTTCAGTTACTGAACTATTGGATTTATTACAGTCTTAAACTGCTAGAGATAAGAAAGAGTGAAATCAGTGTATTTACAGGAAATTGTTCTGTCCTAGAAAATAGACATTTTCCAGCAAAAAAGCAATCTCATCAATTAGCAAATTCGGTCTTTGTCTAAAAAAGGAATGTTCTGCTTGTTTTGCAAGTTTCAATTTTTCATGCTATATAATCAGAATATTCAGATTAAATAAATTTATCTGAAACTACCTTATGCAAAAATGTCAATTTTAAATAACTTGGCACATAGGTGGCTTCTTATGTCCGATTACAACTGAAATTCAGCTTTATGGAATAACTTAGAAAAAAAACATTTCTCTTGGGATTTAGAAGCTTGGGAAGATAAATTCAAAAGCTTTGCAGCAGCACTGATGAATTCACATAGCTGCATTAGAAAAATATCGTAACATTAAAATAACTTTAGAAAGCTTCACAATCCCTTTTCAGTACAACTAAAATGATAGACCAGAGAGATATTGGCAAACTCTAATTATAGAACTGACACAAAACTGAAACTTCAACAAAACCAAAGTTTCATCTTTTCCTTGTCATTTTAATAATTGTAAACAATGTATATTATACATATTATATGAATATGTGTGAAAATATTTGAGGATAAGTTTAAGAATTTCTCTATATACTTTCAGAATAATTTATTCATTAAACTGTACTTTATTATCTATGAAAAAACACTAATGAAACTATATAAGGAAAGCTGTACATAATAAAAAGCTAACAACCTTCAGGGTGTCCATTCACCATAAAACTAATTTCACACCTAGTCTATTATGCAATGTGCTATGAAAATATTCTTTGCTTCAAGGTATCCTTATATGAGTTTGAACCATACAAAAGTTATATAGTTCAATGCTATACAGATAATTCCTGGAATAATTTTTAAAACAGTGAAATATTGATTTATATCTGTTGTTTCAAAAACTGTAAGCTAAGGTAGTTGGCATAAATTAAAAAAAATCATACTGTTTTCTCCTTATATCCAAATATTTACTATAATTCACAATATGCACTGAAAATATTTAGACTGTTGATTACTTTTATGGTTTATATGCTTTGATAGATCTTTCTAAGATTGATGTTAATTAATGAATGAATTTTAAACATTCTATTAATAAATGTAATCAAAAGAAGAAAACATCACTTGTTGAAGCTGACTAAAAAAACAGATTGTCTGAACTGTCTTTTTCTTTTAAAACTCTGTTTCACCTCAGCTGGAGAAACAAAAAATGTGAAACACCTAATAATTAAGAGGCTTCAAGACCTAGCAGCTGTTGAGTCTAATAGAAATATTCACTCTACCACACCCTAAAATCCAGACTGTATCTGTGAATTGGAATGGCCAAGGACAGACTGTTTCTTGGATTTGCCTTCACAAAGACACAGGGATACAAACACAAGCTCCAGCAAAATCCAACATTCATCCAAATCAGTAAGAAGATGTCTGTTGATTTCTTAAGGAAGCCAGTAACTTCTTTGACAATGTGAAGTCCAAAAGGGAGTGAACTGGCATGGAAAATGTACAAGTAAATGTAGTAATTCAAGAGTTCTTAATTTTTTAATTGTTTTACTACTGTTAATGATGTCTATTTCAATCCATTTCAAGTAATTCTGTAATTATGTTTCATGCTTTCTTTCAGTTGCCTATTCAGGAAGAAGATTTCAGGATACATACAAATATCTGCTGTCATGACTTGATGTTCTCTGTAATTCCATTTGCTTAAGAAGGGATACTTTAGCAGAAAGTATAGTTTAGAACGAAGATATCCATTCATAAGCTAAAAAACATTTTTCCATAGCAAATAAAGTATCTCTTAACATATGATTCAAAGGAAATAAGAATTGCTTTGCAACAAATTAGCCAATAAAAAAGCAAACAGATGGAGAATATATTTATAATGCGTTCAAAATCTATAATGAGTCTCTCAAACAGTGTCACTTTTCTTCTGTCAGCCTAAAATCCTGGTATTTCTCAGTTGCTAGGATACTCCAGCTGAATAATATTTTTTCTTTCTCAATATTTCAATTGTCCACTATTCAAATGTTTGAATTATATACAGAAAGGAAATACTTCAACTGCAAAGTTGGATTTTTTTTTTTCCATCAGCAGATAGTGGATAACAACTGCATACATGCATAACAAAATATGCTTTTCAAGAACTGATTTTTATACATTCATAGCATGAAAAAGCTTGTTATGACTGACATGAAACCATTGGACCAACTCTTCCTTTAATGTTTACGTACCCTAATATTGTTTGTCTAAAATAAAGAACACAACAGCCCTTAGCTCTTCTGAATATTTCTAGTTTAAAGAAAAAGCAATAACATCAAAAAATTAAATTTATCTCACATTTCATTATCTTGCAAAAAAACTCTTAAGAATACTATGCCTCATCATAAATAACTTTTCAAAAGTTCCAGTAATAAATACGTGTTGTGGTTTAAACCCAGTTGGCAAAACAGCTGTGCAGCCCTCGCGCACTTCCCCTTCTTACTCGCCCCACGCTCCCAGAGGGATGGGGAGTAGAATCGAAAGAATGAAACTCCTACAGGCTGGGACAAGTACAGTCCAGTAACTAAGGTATAACACAAACCACTACTGATACCAACAATATTTAATAATGATAAGGAAATAACAAGGGAAAAGAACACAACCACTCACCACCTGCAGACCGATATCCAGCATGACACAAGCAGTGACCTATCTCTTCTGGGTAACTGCCCCCAGTTTATATACTGGGCATGACATGCTGTGCTATGAAATACCTCTTTGGTTAGTTTGGGTCAGGTGTCCTGTCTCTGCTTCCTTCCAGCTTCCCCTCCTCCCTGGCAGAGCATGAGACTCACAAAATCCTTGGTCAGATTAAACATTACTGAGCAGCAGCTGAAAACGTTGGTGTTACCAGCGTTGTTCTCAGGCTGAAAGTTGAAATCACAGCACTGCACCAGCTACTAAGAAGGAGAAAAATGACCACTACTGCTGAACCCAGGACAATATGGGTCTCAAGTTACCTTAAATTGGGAACTGTAGTTTTTTTAATGATCTGTGATAAGATATACTACACACAATAAGATTTCTTTTTCAAATATCCCAAAATTCATTTATGTTTGAGAAGACTTAAAAATATACATATTAGAAATATACTTGAGGGAGAAAAAAAAAAAAAAAACAAATAGAATATTTGTAGCACTTTTAGGCATCACTTATAATATTTTAACAACTCTAACATGTATATAACAGTATACACAGAAGATATACTGTATATAAATGTTTCTAGTGAATAGTATACTGCAATTCTGGAGTTATATTATTATCAGTTTTTACAAAGGAAAATTGTTTGGCAGAAATCTTTATTCAGTAAGATTTCAACAACAGCCATCATTATAGATACTGCCCTTATCTGTGTATGTCCTTTCTGAAGGTCATATCAAAATTAAAAAGAAGCACTTAAAAAAAAATCAGAATTCTTACATGAAACAAACAAACATAACAGCAACAAAATCAACAAACCCCATACGCTGTGAGAGGCATCACATGAATAAACCCAACAAAGAAATCTCTGCTTGACTGAGAACTGTAATTTTAAGCAAGGGCAAAGAATAAGCTCTCCTCAGCAAAGTCTATAGTAAATGCAAGATAATAATACAATATGCTTGAGATAGATTTTTATCACTGTAATTGGTCCCAAAGTAGAGTTTTAGGGGGAATATAAGTATGAGGGATATATTGCAACAGCAGCATTTATCAAAATCAATTCCAAAGTTTTCCTGGCACTGTCTTGTGACCTTCAGTGTAGCTTTGTACTATTACTAGCAAGAAGAGGACAAGGAATTCATGAGTAGATGACAAAGATTAGAGAATAAAGCTCAAGCAATGCCTTCATCTGTGATTTGCCAGTCATGCCAGGATGTTTCCAAGCAAACAAAAGTCTCTGACTTCCTGAACAGGAAGTTTTTTGTGTTGTCACCCCAGTTCAATGAAGAGCAATCCCGAGCAGCCTATACCTGCTTGTAGTTTGGTCATCTGAATTCCAGCTGAATTAAATCTCTCACTTATTCAGGTAGTGCAAAAAAAAAAAAAAAAAAAAAAAAAAAAAACAAAAAAAAACCAGCTATTAAATTTAACCAATTAAAAAAAAATTTTCACTGTGAAACATTTGTGAACACATTAGAAACCTAAATTTTTGTATACTGTTAAGCATACAAAAGTAATTTGCATTTCTAGAATATACTTAAATTAGACATAAACACACAACTGATACAAAATATTTTGTAACATCAAAAAGGAAGAAAATTTGTCATAAATTGTTAACAACAGGGACATAAATTTTTGACAACTAGTGAAAGATGCAATACAGTCTTAATTGCACCAATCTTCATGGAATCATTAATTAAGTTCTTTCTGCTAATCACTAACTTCCTAAGAATGCTAAATTAAAGCCCTCAGGTTATGACTAGCTTTTTTACACCTGACTATTTCAATCTCTTAAACAGAGATTACTTTAAAAGCACCACCATGAACAAGTGCAAAAAATACACTGGATACCCAAAATACAAATTTTTTTATTGCTATTTTTTTTTAAAGTTGGCCTTTGACTAAAAAGTTACTATGAATATATTAATTTTTATTTTACATACATTCATTGTAGTTTTTCATTATTGTATCAAAAAATTCAGAATTGAAGATATTATTTCACAGATATGCCACACATGATAGATCACATTATCTATATATATTGAAAAAAATTCATACATTGCTGCATGAGATCTAGAATCTTATTATGTCTTATCACTGCATTTTAGCTCTTCTGTTTCATGTGCTTTTCCATCTTTTCAGCTTGATACTGAGTGCATTATCTTTTACAGCACTTAACACATAGTGTTTTTCTGTGAGTCTCTTAATCTCACAGTTGTTTCTAATGATGTTTTAACAATTCAGTTATACTGCTGTAGAAACAGGTGGTATCTAAGAAGTAATGACAAGCATCTTTTTATAGTGAGATTAAAAAGGAGTGGAAGAGTGGATTTCTCATCAAAGTTTCCCCTTTAGTTGAAGATAGAAGTTTCAAAAACTGCTTTTCTAGCAGCCATAAGACTACTGTCCTTGACAAGCTACAGACTATTAATTAATTCCATCAACACTGCAGTGAAGTAATTTTCCCCTCAAAATTTTGGAGAAAAAAAGTGAATTGAGGGTGAGAGCTCAATCTAATCCTATAAACTTCCCGACTTCTTGATCGGGCACATACACAAGCCAGTTGTTCACTCAAGTACCCAATGAGTCACTGGTAGATACATGATAATATGTATAAATTCTGAATTCTCAGATTTCTTTACTTTCTTCAAGGCAATGCTGCCACCTTCTTTGAAGTTCAGCCAAAACAGACTTCAAAAGTATTTCTGCATTAAAAATAGTCCTGGGAAAGAAAAACAACACCAGTCTGAAATAATAATTTTGCTGTAGAAAACATGATAAAGATATTTAAGTCTCCAAAGATGCACCACCAAGCAAGAGTATTTTTACTCCTATATTCTTTTGTCAGTCACTGATTCTGACAGGAATCAAAACTTAGTTTGAAGTCCAAGAAGTTCTGCTCCTATCTTTGCTGCAGTCAAATTCTGTTTTGTTTCTGTCCCTATCAGACAGAGACAAAAGCCATCACCAGCTAGTGATGACAACGTGCTCATCAAAAATTTTGAAATGTTGCTGAGAAGAATATACAAAATACTATTTTTACTATTTAAGGAGTGACAGTTCTACTGTCTCACCAATACCACAATTTAGGATACTGTGGTCCTTTGCCACATTATGTTAATATATGAGGAACAGCAGCCAGTAATATAATTTTTGATACTAGTCTTGGAGAAGGATTTTTCCCTTAGAACAGAAACTATGCTGATGCGCAAAACTACTTCAACTGCTATTCTTTCACAAAAAGGAAAGATAAAAGGATCAAAGTGCTTTCAACTTTATGTACTAGTATCAGCCATTTAGAAAAATCATTCTAGTCATGTAGAAACACCCACATATATTTTCCTGATCATTTATCAAGAACAGAACATATCTTCTTGTCATTATTTTTTCAAGTAAATGGGAAAAAGAAAAGTTACATTGCTTGAGAGAAGAACCCTATTAACAGTTTATCCTTATAAGTTTCATAAATGAGGATAAATTCTGGCTGTTTGGAAGATAGCTGCTAAATGAGATACAAACTCCTACAACTTATGCATGCACCTAGGATTCTAGCAATTTCTTCAAAAAGAAAGTGCTCTGGCCTGAATTTGCCTGAAGACAAATGAAGGTGCTCTTGCCTGTACTTTAATCACATGCTATTACATAAAAGGTAACACAACCCCACATATCACCCTTCTTCAGTGTCTGATATCACATGTAAACTTTAGCAGTGATCTGAACATGCCTAGAGGTTTTGAGGCCTTCAGCAGAAGAAACCTCCTTGCTGAGGTAAGGAATGACCTTTAGGCTAAAGAGTCTATACACAGTAAGACTGAGAAAAAATAAATGAAAAATTGGTGCAAACAGTTGTTAACTTAGCTATATGTTGACTGACAAAGGTTCGTTGGAGTAGGTGGAAGTTTTCAAGGCCTCAGCTTTGGCTGTTAAGGTGTATATGTGGTTTACGTACATGTATCACTACCAGTGTAGTACTTATCTTCTCTGTTAAGTCCTTGGTGAAAGAAGATGCCAATAGATGGATAATAGTATAGATTTTTTCAAAATCTAGGCCCACATTCATGTGCACATTGTCTCCCTTGTACAGTTTGGTTTTCATATGAGCAAATTTCAAATGGGAGTTTACTTGGTGTACTGCTGTACTCTATGATGTGAATGGGCAGACCTAGATCCAAAGACTCACCACAAAGCACCTCAGTGAGTATTCCAGCCATAGAATTGATTCTCAGTTCCCTGTTCTCAAATGAGATATTATATCACACTAGTATTTTGAGGGAAATTGAATTATGCACTGAATTGCTTAGCTAATATGATAACAAGTATCAGAAATTAATAGGTAACATACTGCTGTACTGGTGCAATTAATTTACAAGCACATTTACTGCAATGCCAGAAAAAAAAAAAAAAAAAAAAAGATGCTTTGAGGTACCAAAGAAAAACATCATGTCTGCTATTTTGTGTATTTCCTATTCTCACTATTTTATGACTACAACTTCAAGAACACTTTAAAAACAATAAGATGGCAATGAATTTTTTAGTATTTTGAAAGGTTTAGAGAGGTTCCCTGAATCACTATTTTTAAAATGAAAGGCTATATAATTACTAGTGATACTGTTTTCCTGTCACAAAATGCAATATAATATTTAGAGTATCTACTTTGTAAAGGTGTTAAGCTATGTGTATAAAGATACACAACCAGCTGATGCCTACAAAACTAATCTATTCTCCACTGCCAACTGGAAGAAAATAAGAAATGAAGAAATAAGAAAATGAAGAAATAAGAAATTTCTTGTGGCAAATCTATCACTGCGATATTGCTTCTACTGTTGGGACACATTTTAATTGGAATCCTACCTTAGAATTTGACCTTTATTAATCAAGTTAACAAAATCCAATAAAAAATAATAGTGGCATGATAGATTACCAAGCGAAAAAGTTCACAGAAAGTTAAAATCAGAACTGTAAGCATCAAAATATTAAAAAAGAATTATAAAGTGTTTTCTAAACATTAAAATTGCATTTATTCATATTCAAGTTATACATATTGATGATCTGTTGCATTATATTCTTATGCTTCTGCTTATAAAAAAAAGTATTCCAATTTCAGTTAAGAAACTTTTCGTCACCTATTAGCAGGTGTTATAACAGCCACCTGGAATTCATACAATTTAATTTTCATTTTCTCTTTCTGCATCTGTCTTTTTATGCTTCAGTATTTGCTTTTTTATGCCTTTTTAATGTTATATGTGATAGTTTGAGAACTTTTTTTTAGTTTATCCATTATATTCAACATAATTAGTCATAGATCAGGCAAAATTTGCATGCCCCTAAAACTGCTGTGTCTAGTTTTCAACATACAAAGAAAATGCTATTTTTCAAGCAACAATTTCATACAACACTAATGTTCTCCAGTGGCCACTAACTCATAAGGTTGATTCTGCTAAATACACTTTTTCTGAAGAGTGACCTGGGTAGTTATTTTAATTTTAAAGATTACAAGAATAGTAAACATAACTCAGGAGTTTAGAGATGAGCATATGATGAAGAATCCTCTGTTAAGACACAATGAAGAAATGAGCTGCTCTTACAGACAAGTCCAAGCAAGAAAACTTGCTAATAAGTACTAATCACTACCATTCTCCACTGACAGCTGACAAAACACAATAGTTTTTGAAGTAATGGATAGTGTACTTGATGTACAATGACTAAAACAGCAGCTGCCACTTAAGTGTGTAGAGTGTGAAATAGATATCTCCAGCTACATGCAGAGTAGCAGAGCACCAGTTGTCAGGGTACTTACAAAGTTGTCACACACATATGAACACTAGTATGGACAAGAGAGGCATAATAGCATCTGAACAACTAAGTCCTTTACCAGACAATGATTTATTTTTACCACCCCACCCTTCAAATCCAAGGATATTGGAAATCTTGGTAATAAAACATCAGATTAAAAAAAAAAAAAGAGCCTGAAAAAAGTATCTAGAACTGAGGGGTCTGTAGCAGGGTTGCTATATACAAAAATGAAGTAATAGACTGAGAGCTTAAGATGCAACTGAAGAAGAAAACAAGGAACTTTAATAGTTTCTCTACAGCTACACCATCCGCAGACAATAACAGACCACACAGAACTAGGTAGACATGCTTTCCAGGCTTTCTTTAGGTTTTATTGTCTTAATAGTTTTCTACAGCCTTTCTGATGGATCTAACACTATCTTATTTTTTCTTTAATTGGAATGCAGAGTAAGTAATTAAGAAGCAACTAGAGTCCAGCTGTAAATGATTGAATCCTTTTGCTTTCAATTCTGTACCTTGAATGTTGACCTTAAGTCCTACTGTATAGACGTATCATACTATAAACCTTGTCTTTTTTATGCAGATGGGATGAGCAACATTAGACACCTTAGTTTTTTAGAGGAAAAAAAAACTCAAGAAAGGTGTGTTGTCACTCTGAGGGTTATATTTAGCCACCAAAATGTCAAAGTGCTTTAGGTAAAACTGAACATAGGCATGATGATGCTAATCTGCTAATATGATGAGAAGTTACAAACAGCACATATCTGTAAAAAGGCCCACTGCTCACTTGAGACCAACAAATATTATTATAGGATTGAAGCTTCATTGTTCATTGTACAGCATTCATTTTTATTTTAGGAACGTTTAGATTTGTGTCTCTTTATCCCTTCTGTAATAACTGTATTCCCTGTACCTTCACATTATTCTCCTTTAATATGAGTTAAGGGAGGATAAAAATCATAAAATCATACTGTTATAGAATCATTTAGGTTGGGAAAAAATTTTGATATTAAGTCCAACTATTGCTTCTAGTTTCAGGGGTTTTAGGATTGTTTCTGTTTTGTTTTGTTTTTTTCCAGCTGAGGACAAGCAGCTGAATGTTGAGTTACATCAGCTTTTCTGTTCACTGGCAGGGAGCTCTGAACATAACTTATCCTCCCATTATAGGTTGTTCCATTATCACTCTCTGGGAGATGGGTCATTCAACTCATTAAATATTTGAGGACAGGTAGTAATGGGAAAGGAACAGGTGGTATCAGTGTTGCAAATGTTCTAGAAAGTGAAGCCCTGTTAGGCAGATCTATGGGCTTCATATCTTCAACACTTATCTCTCTCAACTTTCTGGGTTTTTTTTTATCAAAACAAAATGATTCTGTTTGATTTCTAGAACTGATTAATTGCCCTTAAAATATGTTACCATAGAATATAAATGCAACATATAAGTAAGTTTGTTTTATTCTTCTCGCAAGTAATTATTTACTATAAAATGTACTAAGCAATGAAATAGTTCATTTTTCTTCTGTTCCCCCAATTTAAAAACTAAACTGGAAAATAGAACTCCTTGATTTAGTTACTAATTAGTGTGGCCTGCCAGAGCAAAAATAATTTCTTCAGGAGGCTGAGATATAATGCTGTGAAGGCATATGAATCTTATAATCTACTTCTTGATTATATTGCAGGAGTGACTACTACTATTATTTCTGAGAGATCCCTGTCTATCAATTTTTGTAAAGTCTATAGCCTTTGTTAAGCAAGTGAAAAATCAGTTTTTTTAAGTCGAAACAATTACCCTATCACCCTGAATACAGATATGTGGTGGTCAAATTAGCCTGATCTTTCTTTCCTACCTCTGGGGGGAATTGATCACGGTCAGTTTGTAACAACTTTCTTTGAAGAATTCAGCAGGATTTGTTAAATTAGAACTATTGTATCTTCTGCCTTTGCAATTCACTGAGCCAGTTCTGTCATGGCTAACAGACATGGCTGTTTCTTATCAACTTGAGCTTACTTCCCTCAAGGTGTTTACAACTGGCAAGTTTCTCATTTTGCTTTGGAACCTTTCTTGTTAGTAAAGTGATGCTCATAGTCCTATAATTTCCGATGGCCTCTCTTCCTTTCTAAGGTAGTGATTTGTCTTTTCCCATAATCTCTCTTCCCAGATCCTTTTTTTATCCTGTAAAACTTCAATGAAAAAAAAACTGCTAATGGTCCTAACATTATTTATTTTAGTTAAATGTTTATGTGTTGTAGGAAGAATGTCATCAGGCTTTGTCTATGTAAAACCTAACTTACTTATACAACTTAACTTGATAGATCTCTCTTTTTCTTGGCAGTTACCCTTGTTAAAAAGCCCTTTTTGGTGAGACTTTAAGAATACAGCTGATTCTTGGGTTTTGGATAGGTTTGAAAAGGTATTAACTCATGATTATGTACTACTTATTCACAGATAGTATGACAGAAAATCTTGATTCTGCAAGTCCTATCAAAGATCACTGACTGGCTTGAGGCATTATTTGGTGCAATTTTTTTTTTTTTGTTCCTGCAGTACTTGTTGCAAAAAACATACACCTTACAAAGGCTCTTTCCATATTCTGCCGGGGGAAGAGCATCCAGAATTTGTACAGGACAGCCAGCAATTACTTAGAAATAAGAATATCTGAGTGCAAGTAATATTATATACAATTGTAAATAGCACTTATGTAAACAGGAAGTAAGGCCTCGATATTTTCCCAGTCACTTATATTTTCAATTATGAATTGTCTGTATAAGGATGGTTACAATAAATGTGGGGTTTGTTTTTGTTGTTTTTTTTTTTCCCCATTTATATACCCTCCTCTTTATATGATTCTTAAAGCTTCCTAGTATTCACTGTTATAGTATAACCACTAGAGAAAGTAAACAATGTGGTTTAGATTTTTTCCAATATATTTTTTTTGTGGCAGCCTACTGGTCTTGTTTTGGCACTGAATTTTTAAGGACATGTTTTTTCTCCATTGTTTTCCAGTAGATATTTCAAAATTTCCAGCATAGTTATTAGAAGACTCTGTTAGCATGAATTGCTAATGTTTAATTGTTGTCTTTCAAGGCTTTCCAAAGCAACCTAAATTGGCCCTGGGGTGTATTATGCAGCAAGTAATAGTGGAGACTGAAAAAGAATTGTATGTGAGGGAATATTAAAACAACATCAGAGCTTTGACCAAATCCCTTTAGGGCAACATGCCTTAATTCTGAGCTATTAAGCAAGTACAGATGTAACAAAGCAGATTGTTAGAGACAAGAATATTTGGAAACTGAATTTCAAGAAACTTTGCATATATGACAGGCTATAAAAGCAAAGCCAATTTAAGCATGTCCCATTGCAGTAGTATCTACCTTGCTGAGAAGTAAAACAGACTAATAAAGGAAGAAAGGTCAGAGAGAGAGCAGCCTTATACTGACTTTAATGTGAAGAACACAAATTTTTATGAGAATTCAAGCCTCTGACTCTCTCTATTCCTCACATGCTAGATCATCTGGAAGGAACAGAATAAATAACCAGCAGGGAAAGGTTAATAATAGGTTTCAAAACCCCATGAAGCCAAAATCAGAAGTCAAGGAAAGTAGACATGAAAAGCAGAGATAAAGACAAGCATATTCAGGAACTAGTGCAGTAGTAGTAAAAGCTGAATCAGATAAGAAAATACCAAATTTTTTGCTATATGAAATACATATGTTCAGTCTAGGACTATTTTATCATTCAAATGACTATGGACATACAAAAATAAAGCATGTGGATATTTGTAGTCAGAGAAAAAGATGATGCTTTGATATTAAAACATTAATCTATGCTAGGTAACATAATTTTCCTTGATCACATAGTGAAAGAGTATTTAGAAGAGGCACAGGGAAAAGAGCAGTGCACACCTAGCTGGTAGAACCTTAAATGAGGAAAAATTCTCTGCTGGCCAAAATTGGCGCTATGCCTGGTACATGAATGAAGTTGAATCAATCTATACAGAACTTGATCTTGAATAACCCAAGCTTAATTTTGCTAAAAAGTCCATGGGGCTTACCAGCTTCCTACATATTTCATTCATAAAATAAACAGATCAGAAATTCAGAATAAACAGGGAAAATTATGTCAGTACATTCAAAATATAACAGAACTCTCCAAACTAAATTTTAAATGTACAACATTATAATTTTTAATACAATTAATATATAAAAAGATCCACCACTTATAAGATGGCAGTGCTTTAGGCTTAGATGATGTTTGAGTTTCTGAATTACATGGCAAAGAGTAAAATATTCACTAATTGTTTTGAGAGTCATTGAAAGACCAATATCATTTTTGACAAACTGAACAAAAAAGTTCTTTCTGAAAAGATTATTTTCCTACTTTTCTTTTTAAACACTTCCCCTCCAACTCATCTTCCTCCCCCTTCCCCCCTCCCCAGTGTGGGGGAAAAAAAAAGAACATGTTCTGTTGCTAAATTTTTAATTGTGAATAAACATTCTTTTCCTACTTTGACTAAAGCACAGAACTAAAACAAGTCTTCTTTCTGTCTTCTCAGTCATAGAATCATAGAATCATAGAATAATTAGGATTGAAAAGAACCTTAAGATCATCTAGTTCCAACCCCACTGCCATGGGCAGGGACACCTCACACTAAACTGTGTCACCCAAGGCTATGTCCAATCGGGCCTTGAACACTGCCAGTGATGGAGCTTTCATAACTTCCCTGGGCAACCCATTCCAGTGCCTCAGCATCCTTACAGGAAAGAATTTCTTCCTCACATCCAATCTAAACTTCCCCTGTTTAAGTTTGAACCCGTTACCCCTTCTCCTATCACTACAGTCCCTCATGAAGAGTCCCTCCCTAGTATCCCTATAGGCCCCCTTCAGATACTGGAAGGCTGCTATGAGGTCTTCAGGCAGCCTTCTATACTCCAGGCTCAACAGCCCCAGCTTTCTCATCCTATCTTCATAGGGGAGGGGTTCCAGTCCCCTGATCATCCTCTTGGCCCTCCTCTGGACTTGTTCCAACAGTTCCATGTCCTTTTTTTGTTGAGGACACCAGAACTGCACACAATACTCC
>JASSUY010020302.1:0-12787 GCA_032466535.1 Forpus xanthops
CTGCCCATAGCAGGGGGGTTGGAACTGGATGATCTTAAGGTCCTTTCCAACCCTAACTATTCTATGATTCTATGATAAAATAATCTGCTGTGGGATACACCAGATTTCTAGTGGGCAAGCTGAAATGGAAAATGAGGGTTACTCAAAGCAAACTAAATATGAACTGAAAGAGAGTCTACCCAAATCTTCTGACAGATTTTCTTAATCCCTGTTGTGCTTCTGGCTCTCACTTTTATTCAGCATCTGCTCTCTATCCTTGATCACTATTCGAATATTTGCTTCATGCACTTAATTTCATTCTATTTCATTTTACAACCTGCATGGTTCAGTTCTTCATTCTTTGATTTGCCCTCACATTACTCAGCTTTTCATCTTTTCTGCTTTTTTTTCCATCTCCTGCTTTGTTGTCTCTTTCTTTTTTGCCTCAGCCTATACAGCCCTAAATTTTCCTTCCCTATTTCCCTGTAGCCTTCCTGTCACCATTTGTTCTCTATCACCCTGCTTTTCTGCTGGCTGATGTTGGAAATATTTCAGGAATTTCTAATTCACAGTGTCATGAGAACTGTTATCTTTGCATTTTCACTAGCGAAAGTGCTCTCGAACGGTGAGGACGATGATGGAGCAAGCCTGTGACAGAGAGGCTTTGGATGGACTCTTCCCTTAGCCCACTTGCCTCCGGAGTGGTATGCTCCACTGTGGAATGTGTGAGAGGAAGCTGGGTCCATGGGGAGTGTGCGGGCTGGGGGCAGGGAATGTGTATTGAGAAAACTCAAATTCCACACAACAGAAATGACTACAGGAGAAACTGAAATGTAAGAGAGAAGCAGGATGAGGGAGCAGCTGGAGGGAGGAGGGGAACAGGAAAAAACATACACCCACCACCACCACACCCTAGCCCTCAAGTGTTTCTTCCATGCAGGTGCAGATGAGCAGTGGTACCAGCCCTTGGTATTATTCACTTGCTCTGAGTAGTAATACTAAGAAAGTCTAAGAGTTCCATCTATCCATTATTTCTTTCCCTGAGCAGGGTTAGGGGTCACCTTTAAAATAACAACTGCAAATGAAAGGCAATTACAGGGAATAAAAAATGATCAGTGACCAAAGGAGCCAGCCAACGCATGGTCTGCTGGTAGCTTGTCACTGTAGTATGACAATATGCCAACTCAAAGTCACCACAGAGAGAAAAATAAATAAATGGGTAAAGTGACTCTATTCCAGTATCTAGAAATGTCTCAGGAAAAGACCATCAAAGGTTAAACCACCTACTTTGTTATTGCTTCTGCTGCTCCTGCTATTGTTATTTGTATTCTGGTATTATCAAGAGGCCTCAACCAAGATTGAGGATATCATGTTAGGCACAAGATAAATATGCACAGGAAGAGAAAGTTCCTGTTTTAAAAACGTAAAGCTTAATGGATGAGCAAAAAGTTGAGGAAAAACAGAGATAAAGAGATGTCAAATGACTCAAATTGAGTCACAGCAGGTCAGTCAGGGAACTCTTACCCTATGTTCTATAGTTGCAGTAGGAAATTTAATGGGAAGAAACTGCAAATATTGTGTATAGCTACAGTTTGTTAGAATATGTTTATGTTTAGAAATGGAAGAATTTCACAGGCTCTTACACCCACAGTGAGGAAAGCATCCCTTGTATCTGCAGATAAAAAGTTCATGCTTGCTGTTTGCTAGGTTGGTCCTTCACATGCTCACATACTATCTTGCTATGCTAAATGTATATGATATCCATCATTACAGATCATGTGTAGATGGTGATGAGATCAAGATATATTCATGTGTTTTAAAATCTTCAGAAACATTTTACTCAAATGCCACAACCTGCTAATGTAAGATAGTACAGAGATGTCCTTAACTGCTAATTGCAGACTACAGACATACCAGGATGGTTGGATGGCCAAGCCCAAAGAGTGGTGGTGACTGGAGTTACATCTAGTTGGAGGTCAGTCACAATTGATGATCCTGAGGGCTCAGTACAGGGGCCAGTTATGCTTAATATCTATCAGTGATCTGGACAGGGGGACCAAGTGCACTCTCAGAAGGTTTGCAGATGACACTAAGTTAGCTGGGAGTGTTGACCTGCTGAAGGGCAGGAAGCTCTGCAGAGGGATCTGGACAGGCTGTATCGATGGGCCAAGGCTTATCTGCTTGAGGCTCAACAAGGCTAGGTACTGCATTGAGTCACAACAACCCAACAAAATGCTCCAGGCTTGGGGAAGAGTGGCTGGAAAGCTGCTCAGTGGAAAAGGACCTGGGGATGCTGATTGATGGAGCTGAACATGAGCCAACCTTGTGCCTGGGAAGCCAAGAAGGCCAGTGGCATTGTGGCCTGTATCAGCAATAATGTGGCCAGCAGGGGCCAGGGCAGTGATCATCCCCCTGCACCAGGTGCTGGCAAGACCACACCTAAAATCCTGTGTTTAGTTTTGGGCCCCTCACTACAAGAGAAATATTGAGGTGCTGGAGCAGGTCCAGAGAAGGGCAATGAAGCTGGTGAAGGATCTGGAGCACAAGTGTGATGAGAAACAGCTAAGGGAACTGGAGGGGTTTAGTCTGGAAAACAGAAGGCTCAGGTGGCACTTTTGCTCTCCACAACTACCTGAAAGGAAGTTGTAGTGAGGTGGGGGTCAGTCACTTCTCCCAAGTAACAAGCAATAGGACAAGAGGAAAAGGCCTCAAATTGTGCCAGGGAAGGCTGAGACTGGATATTAGGAGAAATTTCTTCACCAAGAGGGCTGTCAAGCACTGGAACAAACTGCCCAAGGAATTGGTTGAATCACTATCACTGGAGGCATTTAAAAGATGCGCAGACATGGCACTTAAGGACATGGTTTAGTGGTGGGCTTGTCAGTGCTGGGTCAACATTTGGACTCAATGATCTTAAAGCAATTTTCCCACCTAAACTATTCTCTGATTTTTATGGAAGAAATGCCTATCACCACCATCTACATTCTTCAGAACTTTAAGAACTCTAGACCTTAAAAAAATTGCAGAATCATCCCAGTGCTAGTCCAGTACCTACAGCTACTCAACAGGACTTCAGGATGGATGCACTGTGGCTGATAACATTGCAAGACACTCACAAGATAATTAAACATAAGGTTTGTTCACACTGGGTCACAGGACACAGCAGTATCATGTTTTAGAGAGACAAACTTGGTTAGCAACACCAGAAAAATACAGGGGAAAAGATGCCCCAATCATTGAAGCAATCACTAGACCAATCAGAGCTTCAGGCAGAAGACCTGTGGCTATGGCAGAGACCCATTAGTCTTTGTCCTCATGATTTCCCCAAAATTTCTATTAACTAGTTAGCAGTGACTGACAGTTAATGGAGCACTGACTGACTCCTGCCTTCAAAGCACAAACAAAAGTAGCATGTTTACCCAAGTTGTTGAACTGTTTAAGATGGCCAATTGGAAATGAAACAAGAAGTTACAAAACCCTGTTAGGGAGAATGAGAAGAGTTTTCTGAAACAGTGGCAGAAGCAAGCAAGGGGAGGAACTTCCACTGAGTGTGCCTTTCAGAATGACGCATTCCTGAGCACCTATTTCAAATTATTTGGGTCCAACTTATAAAGATCAAAACCCAGTAACACCTAGCAGCAATCAGCTGAGAAAACAATTAGGACAAGACAGAGTAGGTTAATCACTGCAGCCTATTTAAAGCACTGATAAAACAGAGGTGGTCCTTTATTCTCAGCAGTCCCCAGGCACATCACCATAAAATCCCTTAAAGAGAATTATCAAATTCAAAGTACTTAATAAACCTCTTCTCAAGTTCTGTTCCAAATATTTTAACTTCATTTATAATCATTAAGCACTGGTAGCCTCAGGACACAAGAAAAGGAGGGGGAAAGTCAGGAAAGTAGCCAGATATGAATCAAAATATGCCTGACTACAAAGATGCTTCATCATTAGTTTCTAAACTTTTGAAAAAAAAATGAACCAACTTTGTTGAAAATACCAGAATGGAACTGCTACTTCAGATGGCATTCAGAATACAGCATAGCTTGAAGTAGAAGTGGACACACCAGACAAATGGAAACTTACAGAATATTATCTATGGTTTACTGTGCATCACAAACTGAATACAAGTCAGCCTGTCACACTGTTGCCAAAAGAAAAAGCCTAAACACAACAGTGCAGAAACAGTAGCATAAGCAAGAAGACATGTTTACAGTGTATTGTTACTGGCTGGAGATAGTGAAGAGAAAATAATGAGGCTGATCAGTGATTCTGAAAGCATGATCACAGAAAGATGCAATGAAGTAGAGGTATACAGCCCAGTGAAAACACTCCCAGTGATGGGAGGTGGGAAGGTCAGGATCGGTAGCAATCTCTGAATATCCAAAAGGCTGACCTCCTGAAGAGAAATTCAGGTTGGGCATTAGGGAAAATCCTTCCAATGTTATTGTTGGGAATGACTGAGGTCATTCATCACCCCTTTGGGCAAGGAGATAGACTGGATGTTTGTTCAGCACAATGATTTTTCACATTTTTCATTCTAACTGGTCAGTTACCTGTATGTAACTCCCTTCTCTGGGCAGGGAAACAACACTTGACTTCTGGTAATGTTCATATTCAAATCCCCCAGTTGCCAGACGCTCAAATTAGAGAACGGGCTTGGAAAATAAAAAAAAAAGGAAGCTATCGACATGCCTTGAATGGTAATCTAAAAACCAGTGAAGGACAGATTGCATTTGGGGGTGTCCTCAAATCACTTCCCACATTAAGAAATCACAGTCATAATTTTCAGTGTAACTGACACAGTTTTGCAACAACAAAGCCATCTTCATGTTAGCTCAGGTATTATGTCTTTTCATGTTGTCTGATGTAAAATTACTCTTGAATTTTCCTTTGGAGAAAAGAGAGGAAGAGCTCTCCCTACAACGCTTTGGGGCAAAAACAAGAAAAAGAGGTTGACAGGAGTTTTAAACCTGATTACCCCTCCTGTTAGGTTCAAAACATTATCTTCCTTGTTCAACATGTCAATCTGTCTGACTTCTGTAACAAAAATAGAGTCAGACCTGTGCATATTTCAGAAAAGTCTTTTTTTATTTTAACAAACATCTGTTTGGAAGTGTTAAGGTTCTGCTGAAAAACCTCACACAGATGTGGGCAGCATGCCATATTCTAAACAACAATAGACTTTGCAAACATCCTCTCAGGACATCCTTAAATAAAATTCTCAAAGAAGAAAGAAATCAAAGGGTTTTAAACCAAATTTTTGTTTTGCTAGGCTGCACATGGTACCGTACCTGTTCGGCTGCATGGAAGACCAAGTCAGCTGCCACCTTCTGGCAGGGCCATGTCTTGCACTATTGCTTTTAGTTCATGGTTCCACACTCCACTACCCCATGTCTAATGATCACACACATTAGATAAAGGAGAAGAAAAAGGGGGTGAAACACCACAGAATACAGAGCACTGTGTTTTTCTCATTTCTTCCTTTCTGTTTGTTTGTTTGTGGGTTTTTTTGTGGTTTTTTTTTTGGTTGTTGTTGTTTGGTTGGTTTTTGGTTTTGTTTTTTTTTTTTTTTTCTTTCCAGCACCCTGTATGTGCTGAATATTTGCCAGGATTCTCCACCCAAACTTCATGCTCTCAATTCTCCCATATTTTTCAATACCTTCTTTGGGATTTTCATCCTATTGTTTGTTTCAGATTTCATTTTCTTCTCCCTTTTTCTCTTCAGCTTTTTTTACTTTCCCCGCTATTTTTCACAGTCCCTCTCACCCCTGGAGGAAAGGGAAAAAAAAAATAAAGGAATGAAATGAACTGCATTTTAACAATCAGAATAACAGTGAAACAATGCTCTTGAGATCCCATCTGTTGCCAACACATCTCCCAAGACAGCAAATGATGGGCATTCCTGGCTAAATAAAGAGAATTTCCCACACCCATTAAAGATCTACACAGCAAAGACTGTTGCTTAAGTATTTACTTTTTATGGCATACAAGAAAACTACCTGGAATTGTAAATACCAATGACATATTGTTCACATCTCTACCAAACATGTGGTCAGTGGCCATATGGATAACTTCTGGGTGTGAAATGTCCTTTCTCTTTTTTACAGTGTTGCAATATCCTTGTGCCAGAAGCTTTTTTAGAAGTTTAATTGCATAATTCTGCCTCCAGTGGGTGAAATTAAATTATATTTACAAACAGAACCAACATCTCTTCCTACCCCAAACATCTACCAAAGCAAACTGCAACTCAGTTCCTACACCCTACCCAATAAAGAACTGTGGGGGTTTTATTATTAATTCAAACATTCTTGGATCAAGACTTCACATTTCTTTATCTGAAACAGCAACATTTATGTGCACCACTTCTATCCTCCATCTAATTCAGAAAGAAAAGCAATGATTTAGAATATGACTGCCTTGGATTTCTAGGGTGGACTTATTAAAAATATCAACACTGGCGTAACATTTCTCAAAGTTATGTAGTTTACTAAGAACTTGAATGGAAACATAGTGAAGCTACAGCAGAGCATGTCCAAAGTGCCATTTCTCATTAACTTGCTAATGAACTTCTCCATTAAAAAGGAAAAGTGACAGACTTTTTAAAAGATATTGCGCGAGTTCTTAAGAATTTTCATGGGAGTCGCCTTGACATCCCTACTGTTTCAGCTTTAGGTCTGCACTCTACAGAAATGCAATTTCCATATGGTTAAGCAAATGTTTCTCACCAGCATATCTTCAAACCAAAGTTATTCTGTATCTCCTTTTTCATTAGAGTCATATCCCAGATGGTGCTTCACAACAATAGGTGTTACTGTGAAAATACTGAGGCTTCAGAAATGTAAAACCATGACAGAAAATCTGAGACAAAGACGGAAAGAAAATGGTGTAAATTACTATCACGTTATTTGCATCAGTGCTGAAGAGCTTTTTGAAAACAAGTGAAAACCCATGATCCAGAGAAACAAAATGAGGAAAAGACAAACATGGAAAAGTGTAAGAATAGATAACAGGCCTCTATTAGTGGAACAGAGGGAAAAAGGGAGAAAAAGATTTTCAAACAGAAGGCTGAAATGATCAAGCAATGTTGTTTTTTTTTTTTTTGAAGCAGATTGTGTGTTGAGTGGGGAGTTATTTGAGCTGTTCCAGGACGTGGGCAATATGGTTATGATCTCTTGCATATAAATGAGAGAAGCCAGACAGTGCTGTTCTGCACAAGCTAGAATTTGAAAGAGAGGAAGCATGGAAAGACTTATAGAAAGAAACTGCACTAGTAAAGCTGTGAAGACAAAACCAACTGCAGATGAGATTATGGCTAAAGCAAATCTGAGCACTAGCATATATGCTTGGTGTGGTAGAGGTATGATAGCTGGTGAGAGGAGGAATACATTCAGAGTTCAAACAGAAGGCCAAATTTCTAGCTACTAAAAGTAATCAGAATATCTGAGCAGAAGAGGGATGCATTTTTTATGGAATAATATTGAGGAAATTGCTCTGCTTTTGAAAGATACTTAACTGAAGACATTAGCCAAAAGATATTTATTGAAGGCTCTGAACAGATTTACTGGTGAACCTAATTAGGATTAAAACGGTGTCACTAAAGCTATGACAATCTAAGTCACAGTTCATAGACAAGGGTAGCATCTTTTACTACATGTAACTGATATATCCCACACAAATAAAACACAGTCCATGTTTTAGAACAAGAATAAAGAAGAGAAAGGAGAGACTACTGTCTGGATGATGTACATAAAAACTTGAAAGAAGGAGGACAGATGAAACATTTCAGAAGGAAGAATTTGAAAGCAGAATATATAAACTATCATTATCTTCCATACAACAAAAGCCTTAAATGGAAATTCTAGAGGATAAAAGGAAGATCAGTGCCAAACTATAATGTATCTTTCAAGCCTGAGTACAGCCAACTCTGGAAGCTCAGGATCTGATCCTTATATCCAGAAAATGTTTTTTCCAATGAATGCTCTCTACACTATCACTGTAACATTATCAGAGATAGGTTATTGCTAATCTGATCATCTGCTGCTGTGATAAACTACTTTGGAGATATATTAGGAAATATCATAAAACCTAGTTCCTGCTTACATGTGGTATGCTGGTTTTACTAATTCAGTACTCAGCAAGTGCACAGTTGTATTGCAAAAAACTGCTTGTGTCTTTTCCATGTATTTAAATAACCATAGCCAGAAGTAAAATGCCCGAGTTTCCTCAAAGAGGAAACAGGAAAGTCATGTCAGGAGGAAATGGTCACACCTGTTTAGCAATGCCTGACTGATAAAATGGTGTGAACACATTTGTAAATGAGCTAAAATGCCTAAAGGATTTCACATTGTGATTACATTTATGCTTCCTTGTCCATTCTGACAAAGTAACAGTCTCTCAGATTTCTAAAATATTGCCATAAAGAGGCAGGAAGCACATACAGCAGGTACAGCTTCATACTCCTTACCAGTCCGAATTTGTTAAATCACTTTGGCCTGTTCCATTTTCCATTCCATGTCCCATTTCACATATTCATCTTGTGGTCTATTCCTTTATCTGGCCCTGATTGTAGAATGGATTTGTGCCTTGCTGCACATGCAAATACTCAGTCTCTTATGCAAATCAAGGACAATGGATATTTTTCTCTGTTTGTTGGGTGGGGAGAGCATGAATAGATTCTATAAGCAATTCTGAAGGATTATAAATAGTGTCTGCTTCTGTTCTGTGTGACAGAACTCAAGTCAGCAAGAACCAGTTAGTCCTATGCCTTCCATCTTTCCCCTCTCTGTGAGATAAAGAAATCCACAACCAATTTGCTACTTGAAAAAAAAAAAAAAAGGACATAAAAAGCACAATTCTCTCCCAGATGATGAGGGATGAATTCATAGCCTTTACTCTTTAGCAACAGCCATTATTAATACTACCTCAATTATGCTTAATGATAATGAAAATATAACTAATATAAAGATCCACTATGTTTTATTGATGTTAAGTTTACGGTGATTATAAATGGGACAGGATGTATTTACTTGAGCTTCACTCTTCGAGGAAGGTTGTGAAATCAGAGTCCAGTCCTGCGCTGAGAATAAAACCTGCACCTTTTATAACAGTAATTGTATCCAGATGTCCCTCTGTAACATAGATGCAGGTGGTGAAAGCAGTAAACCGGTATGGAGCAGATGTGCTCTAAGCACAGGTGGGATGTGCTCCCAGTGCTACAGTGAATTTTGGACTCACTGATGTAACAAAAGAAGAGTCCAGAAGATATAAAAGTGTTATAAAAAAGTGATATAGAAATGCAAGAAAACTGTTTCAATTTTGGTGACACAGCTTGCCATTTAGACTAGAAAATCTAGGAAGGAAGACAGGGCTTTTTAAAACTGAAACTGCAACAATCCAAAGAGACCAGGTAACTGACAAAAAGCTATGAGCAACTGAGCATGCTCTGGTACAGAAATCCTGGAGGGTGTAGTACTTCATACTTTGTGGGATGTGTGTAATATGCATCAGCTGCAGAGACTGTTTCTGCCTCATGTCACCACATAAATAATCACTACTACCATGTTTTGACTGTATATTAATTACCTGACACTTGAGAATTATGCTCTTCTGTACTGTTCTATTGTAGTAGATTAGAGAAGATTGATTTGACTTTGTCAGCAAGCTGAGCCAACCAGCCTAATTCCTATTAACTTTTCAGACTGCATCTAAATAAATCTAACAAGTCTTCACTGTCATGTAGAACAAACTGTTCCTGAAATTTTACACAAACGCTAAACACCACTTGTACTTCTCTGTCATTATGTAACACATGCTCACAGAATATGTGCATCTAGGCCAGGTGTCAGACCAATTTATACCACTCTAAACAAGGGTAATCCGTGCCCCAAAAGTATGGACAGTGAAAGAGAGAAATTGGATACTGAGAGAGCAGATGCACTTGGAAACCGGGAATAATCACCTCAACAGCATTCCTATGGACTACTCACTAGCATGTTTTCTATAGACATATAAGCAAGGGAAAGTATTAAAGAGGGTGACAATGGGAAGGAATAAGACAGTGTGGTAGATGTTTGTGGAATACCTGCCAAGTGTACAAGGCAGCATCAGAATATATCCAACAGATTATGGTTGTAAGAGCTCTAGATATTAGAGACAGAATTTGTCCTCTGGATAAAGAAAGCCTAGGTTGTGAGTGACTTCAAAAATGAAATCTGAGATTGAAAGTAGGAACTATTTGAGGGATGTCCTGACTTACCTAAAGGATAAGAAAGAAGTCCCACAGACACACTCTGGGTGGATCAGAATGCTGCAAGACTATGGGTGTCAGAAACAGAGGGAAGAAAACATCACATAGTAAACTAGCATGGTATACCTTGGCTTGCAAAACACCTTCAATAAAATGCAATAGTTTGGTCACCAATGCACAGATTTATGTTGGGTTAGTTTTCATTATGTCAAATTCACTATTTATACTAGATACTCAGTGAAACCACCCAAAATAGGTGCTTTATAGACAGATAATAAAGAGCCTGGTTCCTATCCCAGAGAGCTTGCAATCTAGACAAAAACATCTCTGCTATTCCTAATCATACCAAGCTGAATCTGACTGTTCACATTTGGAACCCAGATGAGAATAAGATTTCTGAAGCATGTCCCATGACTATTTTCCCTCTGTGAGGTGAGTAATCAAGTTATAAAGTATACCATGATGAGCTTGGCAATTAAATATTCTCTAATTAATCTGAAGAGATTGCTATGGTAACAATTTCTATACCAGCTCTATTGTTGATCCTATTTCTTCTACCCTTCTTCTTTATTTAGGAATAGTCATTCTTTATCTTCTGTTTAGCCATACAAGGTTGTTATCCTGATAGCAGCAGACATATGTAATCTAAGAATACTACTATATAAGGAAAATGTTATGGCTATGATAGGTCTGGATCACCTTTACAATGAGCAAAAGCTTATTTCATGGAATCAAAGTTCTTGCACATTTCCATAATAAGGCAACTTATCATGTTGAGAGAGAGGAATAAACATCACAGTCCAAAAGCACTGATCGTAAAACTTTTCCTACCAGCAGAAGTCAGCTTCACAAGAAAGGTCTATGCCAATGTGAACAGTTTGTTTTTTTCTTTATAAAAGCGTGCTATAGAGCAAAACTGCCAGCTGTAGTGACTTAGCTGTTTCTTTTCTTTCATACTTTTAAAGGAAGGACAAATAAGAAAACAATTTGAAGTCAAACAACCCAAGAAGGAACAAACAAGGAAAAGGCAATAATTGCTCTGCTTTGAGATCTGTGGATGTGCAGAACTGTACAGAGATAAGTATTATGAAGAAAGGGAGAAAACTATAATTTCATGAAAGTCTCCCACTTGTTCCAAGCATCAACATATTCATCCTCTGAAAAAATCAGTCCCTGAAGAAGGTAAGCACATTCGCTGCATGCATATTTGTAGGTAGTATAGTTGATATAGTCTGGATATGATAAGTCACAAAACACTAAAAAAAACATACTCAAAATATAGTTTACTCATGTAATAGCAGGCAAATCTGTCATAGGAGTGAGTAAGCAACAGCACTGCAGAGTTGCAAGAACGTAGGCACCGCTGCTGCACTATAAAAATCATGGATGGCCAAATCTCAAATTATTCTGTTAACCTGAGCCAACTACAACATTTACAGTTACTGAAATTTTAGCCCAGAAAATCTTTTTTGAGTAGCATATGTACCTAGGTCCTAATCATGTGAAAAACTACAGTAACTACTAGCAACTCTAGCCTTGTTTTGGTATTTTCACCTAAAAGGCAGTCACGGAAGGCAGAAGTATTCAAAAATCTCAGGATTAAAGCAGTTTAATAAATATATAAAGAGTTCCAAAACAGGTAGGTTTCACTTAGAACAAATGTTACAGTACAAAACATGAGACAGTTTGGTTCAAGAATGCTGGAAGTCCAAATCAGCATTACAGTGAAGAAAGTTGGTTTTTATGGTATCATACATATGAAAGTGTATTTACTGGATTTTGTTTCCATTGCGGCTAGATATGATGCCCATTGCAAAGCAAGATATTTAAACTTTATCACAAGTACCCTCCAAATACTTCTTTTTTTTTTTTTAACCAAAGCAAAAACCAAGTGGTATAGATCTGTTTTCCTACTCTCAATAAGATATAAGCACTAAAAATAATTCACCTATTCCACTGATTTTTTGAGGCTGAGTTTCAGCTCAGTGTGAATGTGAATATACACAATATGAGGGAAACTGATAGAACAATGATAACATGACTTGATCTGCATGCTGGTGCCAGAACAAAATTACAGCATTTCTTACCCTTGTTACTGCATTGACATTGACTGCCTGTCTAAAATAAGTAGAACACATACATATATGCTGACTCTGATCTTTCTATCCAGATAGCTAAAAAGTTATCTAAAGGATATGAATCTTGTAGAAATTTTATGAGCTTGAGTATTGCCTCATTTCACATCTGTATTCCAGAATTATTTTGGTTAGGTTTATACTTTATAACAAAACTTCAGGTACTGCCTTCTACGGACAATGATGCCTTTGCATCATTGCACCTGTTGCAAATTCTGGTTTTATTGATTGGGTTAAGGGACTGGTTTTAACACTCAGTTGGCTCCATGTCAACAATACCCAATAAAATCTTTGGGAAATGTAGGGACGACACTAAGAAAAACTGTGGTGAAACTGGATGTCGTGGTTTGAGGCCCCTCAAACAGTTCCGCTCACTCCCCCCTCTTTCTTCCCCAGTCCCGGGGAAATGGGAAGGAGAATCAAA